>VXBU01003975.1:165525-203162 GCA_013400315.1 Bombycilla garrulus
CCTTCCCTTTTCCATTTTCTATTATCTTTTTCTAAAAAGACTCTTATTTTTTTTCCTTTTATCTGTTTGAATCTCTTAATTTTATTGTTATTTTATGGAAAAGAGTATTGACCAGTGGTTAGGTGAGGTGCATTCCCTGTTATAATGGTATATATAAGTGCATATTTTGTTGCAGCAAAATGTTTCTCTTTCCCTGAAGCAGTATTCTTTGTTTCTTACAGGAGTTAGGTTCCTAGTGGGAGATATTTTGACAATTCTTATGTTTCTATGAGCTGCAACTTAATTACAGTCTCTCTGGGAAACTGATGGGCTTTCATGGGACGTTTTCTTCCTGCTCTCAATGATCTCTAAAAAAAATATTGGCTGTCAACCAAAAAGTACAGATGAATTTGATTTTTTTTCAGCTTTATTTTATTTAAACACAGAGAACATAAGGTATCAGATGAGAAATTATGAGGTACCTGAAGGTTAAAGGTTGAAGTACTCACACATTATATTAAAGATTACAAGATAGTGACGGTCCAGCGGCAGGCTACGAAGGGGGAAAGTTAATGGACTGTGAGATTAAATTATGCATCTAGAGCATGTTCAACTTATTACTGAGAGGTATTGATTTGAGAAATAGTTGTTCATTTTTAAAGGTGTTCCTCTGCTTTGTGCTGAACTGATAAACCTCCTGGAAGTGGTCATTTAAGGGCATCAGCGCATGAGTTACTTTTTTTTGCATATAGAAGATTAGTGATATATTAGGATAGTTGGTTTTCATGGATTTTTAGTGAACAGTAGTTAGGGAGAATGACAGTTTTGCTATCAGATATATTTTGAGAAGGGTATGTGAAATAAGAATTGAATTTCTTGACTGATATCAAGAAGGCTGAATGCTCTCAAATCCATGAGATTTCAGGATGCTTTTTCAACCCTCTTTAGGGAGAAGCTTTCAGTGCTTTTCATAAAAACATAAAGCAGTTGAAAATAATCTCTGGAGGTCCACAGTATAGCCTTCTGCTCCAAGCAGGATTTCTGTCAGCATGTCTGTGTCTTTGCCTAGTCAAGCATCCAAAATTCCAAGAATGAGATGCCACAGCACCTTTGTGTATCATATCCCAGAGCTGTACTGCTTTCTACTATGAGTTTTCTTTGGAAGGATTCGACAAAGTCAATGGGACTTGTCGGAGTCGCTGACACGGGGTCCCCTGACCCGGGGATCACCTGAGAAGGCATCAGGGTGTTGTGCCACGCTCAGAAATGAAGCAGACGGGACTTGATGGTGTTTTCTTCTTCTGAATAGTTTATTATCTTTATCAGTTCAGAGCTCTGGATGACAACAGGTTCTCAGCACCTCGAGACCATGTGGCAGCAGGACCTTAAAATGTCCGTCCCAAGGCTTTATATACAAGATATGCTATCCAATTAACTACAACAATGTACGTAACACATACTTTATTATTCTTTTTCCACCTATTCCTAACTTTCTATCTATTCACATAGTATCTGCATTGTGGACACTTTTGTCCAATGAAATTGTGCTGTCCACACAGCAGAAAATCCGGTAGGTAAAAGAAGGAAGAAGGAAGGAGGAACAGCACGCAAAATCCTCCATCTTGGTCTCTCATCCATACTGAATCAAACCCAAAATCTAGATTTTTCACCCTGTGACAAACTACAACTACATTACTACCTATTTACACACAAGTTGATTCAAGCTCATCATGAAGCTTTGGAAGCTTCCTCCATGGCTGGAGGTTAAAAGCAGTGTTTTCCTGGGGATCAGAACCCCTCAGGATAGGGAGAGAAATATTCCCTGTGTCCAGGATTCCCACATCACTCATTAAAAAAGAGGGGGCTATGTCTTCAATTTAACTCTTCTTTTGTTTGTTTTGGATGTACAGATTCATTTTCTAACCTGATATATTAATTTGTTCAGTTAATTCCTTTTAGGTACAATTCCTATTGCTTGAGCTTCCTTTATTCTCACATGATGCTCTATTACCTTTTAGCAGGGTGTTTTTTAATGAATAATGCAGAAATTGAGCACCTAATACAGGTGGCAAGTGGAATATTACCCTCACATATCTCTGTTTCACAGAAAATGCAGAAATGAGAAATAAAAAAGACCTGCTCCTTATAAAGATCTGCAGTGATGCTGAGTCATACTTAGCGTGCAGAGAGACTTGCAATAAATGTGCTTTTTCCATTCATTAAATGTTTGAGTTCCTTGTGAACAAATGACAAAGATTTACCCCCATGGTTTGAATTGCTCTGACAATGGGATGAGGCCATGCACATGACTGTGGTACTTGGTGGTTGTAGGGAAATTTCAAGTAGTGTTCTCCTGAGGTGGTCTTGTTGGACATGGTTTGTCTGATTCAAAGGAGACTGTATTCCAGCACCTTACAGGTCACCTGATGTTTGGAATGTGCTGGAAGTCAGGGCCACCTGTGTGTACTCGCTGCAGAGAGCCTGGTGGCACAAACCTCCACCTGTGATACAGGTGATGCCGGTGCTTCCTCTGTGGGTGCATCCAGCTTACCTGGTTTCTACTTTCTTGGGGCAGATGGGGAAGGGGCTTCCTCCTTTCTGATTTAGTGTCTTGCTCTGTCCCTGCATAAAACCACCATCCCTCTTAGCTTCTCCTCTTTGTCCCCTTCCCTGGATTTTGGTGTAGATACATCCAGGTAATAATCTTCCCAGCATTGCTGTAGTGTTAGCAGTGTGAGACAGAGGGAAGAGGCTGATGCAGAGCTGCAATCCTGCCTCTTCTTCCCTGCTCCTGGGAGAACACATCTGTGCAGTGATACAGTGGCCTGACCATCTTCCCCTTTTAGATTTTCCTTCCCAGGATTTCACAATAGACCTCTTATGAAAGTGCTTGTACAGCCCCTCTAGCCAACCTGATGGATTTTTCACTCGCACCTCCTCAATTGTAGTGTTTCTTAACCATCCTCCAAAGGCCTCTGTTGTGACAGCATCATTTAACTGGGACATCACCATGGCCTTTTCAATGTACAAAACCAGGTGATTGACATGAGGGGGAAGCCAGTGAAGCAGGTAATACAGCAGTTTTTCTGAACTCTCTGCAGCCCTGCCTGAAGAAAATAATCCCTCAGCTGTGTCAGGTGTGGTGGAGACAGATGAAGCATGCATGGCTGAGCCTCTAAAGGGACTCCCTCCAGAAAGAAAGACGAGGAATGACTAGGGGTGGGAGTAAAGTGTGGCAGCTGTATTTACTCCAGTTTGCTCTCAGTATTAGTTTTATGACTTGAAATTACAGGGCAATACTGCTGTGAGGAAGAGACGTCTGCAAAGCTAAGCGGGGCTCTTTTCAAAAACAGCTAACAGCAGGGAATGTTCATTGCTCTGTGCCTCTGCGTTTGCTCTGAAGATGCATTAGACATTCTGAAACTCTCAGACTGAGGGACACAATTGCATTTTTACTCAAATACACACACACATACACACACATACACACACACATATATATATAAACATGCATTTAAAGCTTTGCTTCTGCTCTCAAGATCATTCCCACTTCAGAGTGACAGTGATGTGCAAAGGCATGTGAAGGCTTGAAGGCAAAATTCTCTGCAATTAAGATGTGCTAACATTGCTGTCACCTCTCCTTTTCCCCAGCTTCCCCATTACATTTTTATAACTTTTCTGCTTCAGAAGTCAACCATGGTTGTACCCCCTGGAAGAAAAAGGCACTGGGTAGATCTGACAAGTTCTGCTCTCAGGGAGGAGGAGACTGCAGGGCATCTCACTGCAATGAGGTCTCTCCCCTGCCCAGGAAGCCACTCCTGGTATATCATTATATACTGTACTTTGGTGTGTTGGTATATTCTTACCATACTCTCTGCCTGGAATGGCCATTCCCCATGGAGGAGACTATGCCAGCCTTGTCTGTGTGTGCCTCTTCTGCAATCTGCAGTCTGACTGAGGGCACTTTGCTGTGTTTTACTACCTGGCAAAATTTGCCCTGATAAGGTACTAAGTTTGCACAGTTTCATGGATTTGTCTAATTGGAAAAGGACAATATTGATCCACCTCAACTGATGATAGCTTGACATTGACCTCTTTTAGGGAAGATTGAGAATGAAATGTGTGAAATGCAGAAAAGAGGACCACATACAAACTTCTTAGTATGTTTCTAAATTACCTTGTTTAAGACTTAATACAGTGGAGGTTTTTCAAATATTTAAGGGGACATTGTGTTATTTTGTCCCACATGATAAAATACTTTCTTTCCTAGCACTTTTGAATCCGTATCTGCAGGAAAGATAATTTCCTAAATAAATCTTATGTCTGCATTTTCTCAGATGTGGTATAGGAAGATTAACCCAAATATAAACCGGTTTAAATAATTTAAATATTTCTTCAACAGACTTTCAAAGATCCTATTGAGAAGTCTCCAGTTCAGGAAGTACTAGCATTAAAACTGTAACAGAATGGTATTGGCTTAAGTGGAAAAGGTCTGGATGAATACTGTTTAAGCCATCCAGCTCTTTTTTGAGATTTGCTATATTACATTATTTTCCACCAAGCAAAGCCTCTAGAGATTTCTGAAAACCTCTCTTCACTGGTTTCCATTTTGTCATTGTTCTTATTTTAAAGGCAGAAAGCTGAGACAGATCAGACAGGTGAACTAGAACTATCTGGTAGACCGTGACAGGTCTGGGACTCATCTCTCCCATGTTGCCTCACATATTTTGATTCAGAATTCTATAAGGTTGGCTGATGGAAATCATGGCCCATGTTACCAAATGGCCTTCTCTTGGTTAGACAGAATTGTTCTTTGGAAAACAGTATGGATGACAAAAATCTTAGTAAGTGTAGAGAGGAGAGGCAGTTCTAAAAAATATAAGCAAAAGAAAGTCAAGAGTGTAAATAATTGTGAACCAGTTCTCAGAGAAGGATGAGCTTGAGGCAAAAGTTAAGGAGAAATCTTTGTATTGCTCATTAATTTACCAAGGGAAAGTGGTTGCACACAAAGAAGTTCAGTGAATTTTGGTAAGTTTTTTTTTATGTGTGTGTTGAGGTGTTTGTTTTTAATTCCTTGCAATTCAAAGGCCTTTTTTTCTTTTTTCCAAGTACACTGAGTGTTGGAATAGTCTGCTGCAATCCCAGAGTTTCATGACAAGGCACAGTCTCAGCATGAGCCACTTCATCCTAATAAATTGTAAGCTTGCCTCCCTGGGACTTTGGGCAGGACTGACTATATGATAGTGTACCTAAGAAAAACATGAAATGAGACAGCTTGCAACTTTATATGGATTCTCATTCTTATGAGAAGCAATTTCATTCTGGAATGAAGAATGTAAAGAGAAAAATGGATACAAAAATAAACTCCATGTCAAAATTAAGCATTCACTAAAGTCAGGGCTCTCAAACTGCACTGGTCCTGATACTCTTCCAGTTTCTTTTGCATCACTGAATCTTTACTGATTTAAATGTAATTACTAGCAATTTATAGCACTAGTATAGGGACAGGGAATGGCATTATCAGTTTGTGATATCAGGCTGCTCTGTGAATTTGGACCCATAATTCCGTTTTTGAAAGCAAGTTAGAGTTTCCTATTATATCGAGAGCAAGATCTATTTAAGAGATAGCAGTGCACATCCCAAGAAAATTTATACCACTGAGGAGTGAATCAGCTTAGAAAAAAGATAGAGAAGATCTGTATCTCTTTTCATCCCTCACAACTCCCATAGACAATTTTTCAGGTTCTAGCACTGCTAAGAACTTGATTTTTCTTTCTCTCTTCACGTAAGGAAATTCCTCACATTTGTTCTGCATCACAATTCTGAAACATGGTGTCCTGGAGCCTGATATTCTATGTGCCTTGCAGAATGCCGTGGACATAATCTTACCTGGTAAAATCCTCATGTGTTCCAGTGGAATTCAGGATCAGAGTAGAAGCAGGTGGAAGAGAAGGAGGTGTGGGCTTGTATGTGTCTATGTGTGTGTGTATTAGTCATCACACAGGATTCTTCTGTGATAGCTGATGCTGGTAGAGGAGCAGGCGGACAGGGTACCCCAGCTTCCCTTATGTCACCTGAAAAATCTGCTTTGGAAAGGCTGTTCACAGAGAATCTGAAAATAAGGTGATTTCCCCAAACTTCAAACCACAATGTTACTCTTGGGATAAAAAAAGCTTTTACTGCTACTTTGATGATTTCCTTGAGGTTTGTTTTTGCTGGAAACAAGTTCAAACAACTTTCTCCCATTTCTTCTGTTATCATTCTTCTTTTCTAAAATTGCCCATCATTGGCATGTTTTTTCATCCAGAAAAATGTGAATGCTTAAAACTTCTGGAGTGCCTAGTCTTTAATGATATTCTAGTTTGGAAATATTTCAGTGAAACAGCCAATGTAATTTCTATACTTTTCATGTAGAAAAAAACGTCTTTTCAACTGATTTGGTCTGGAAAAGAGAGAAATTGGCAATATGTGTCAAAGACAGCATTGTGCTAAGGCCATATGTGTTTGAGCAATAATCTCAAAAAATATCAGCTCAAGTTCTTTCTAAAGACAGACAGACAGTTTGTAGATGAGGATTGCTCTCCCAAAGATTACAGGCACTGAAATATCATTACATAACCCCTACAGTCTCAGAGTCTGACATTTGCCAGAGGAGAATTTATTTTAAGGTTTTCTGTCTGGTTGTGCTTTAACATGCGGTGTCTGTTTTATGAGTCCAGGACAATTTTTATCTTATGTGAATCTGTAAAAGTTAAGAGGTACAAAGTAGAGCAGTGTCCAGCAAAGGAATGCTCTCACTTCTAGGAAAATTCAGCTGACCTCTGTTCTCCTGATCCCTGTTCATCTACCAGGAATGACAGTCCCTGCTGTGGTGACAAGGGTTGTCTGAACAGCAAGGCCCATCTCTCTCCCTCCCTGCCCTCCACAGGGCATACAACCTTTAGAAACCTCTGTGTGCACAGCCTGAATGCATCCCACAGTCCTGCCAGTGGCTGCAGCTGTCAGGGGAGGTCAGCCACTGGGTACAAGCCTCCCTGGCTCCTGCAGATGTCATTTGGGTTTCAGTGGTGCTTTGTGGATTTGGCCTATGGCTCAGTAGGATCAGCCAGGAAGACTTATGCTCTTTCACTGTCCTTAATATTCAAAAGAAACCTGATGATTAGCCAATCCCTTTTTTGATGTTCACTTGTGGGACACATATCAGCTCACAACAGGGACCTTCTTAATGTGCTTTTATCCCTTGGCTGATGCTCCAGGGATTCTGATCTGAATCTGTCTACATACAAAAGCAGGAAGGAAAGAGAGTGAGTCCCTAGCTCCCATCACAGATGGCTGATAATTAGTGCACTGGTTCCATCTCCTTAAAAACATAGCAAAGATAGTTTTCTTGTGACAATGTGATTGACTTCAAGCTGTTTTGCATCTCAGTAATGCTCTTAGAAAAACATAGAAAGAATATCTACCTCTGAATAAAAATAAACACTTCAAAGTTTATTTTTGCTTATTTATACTGGGTCAAATATTACATGCCCTTCAAATTTATTATGTGGGAAATTTTGTCTGGGTGGGATCTTCAGACCTATGGAAACAGAGATATGCTAGAAATAATTGCCAAGACCTTTTAGACACGAATATTACAATAGACCTTACAAGTAAATATATGTTAAATTAAAAGCCATAAATGGCTGAACCATAACCCAATTTGAGATTCTGGTTTAACACTCTCCTCTTAACACATGCTCTGCTCTCAGTCAGGAATCATGTTCTCTTGTGGTGTCTCCTCATTCAGTCCCGTGGCTCCAGGAGTGCACAGTCCATCCCACCACAACACTCACGGGTACAGCAGTGCTACACACAGGCAATGCAAGGCATGCAGTCTTCTAATGGATTAACTGTTACCCATTCTCAAGTATCTACCTCCACTTCAGTACTTCCCAGAAAAATAAAAATCCCCAAACACTCCATGGCTTACAAAGTTTTGTGGATAACACCGAATTCTCCAGGGAGGCAGGACATTGGACCTGGTTTTATGGAGCTTTGTTTTCCTTTGCAATGCCAGTCTTGACCACATCCTTCAGTCACCTCTTCTTATCATCATTATCATCATCTCTTCCCATGTTAGAAATTATGTCTCTTATTTATTTTTCTGCCTCACTTTCTTAATTATGTTTCTGCTAAAGGAAAATGAAGACCTTCTGTCACCAATAGCTTTGAAGAATGATGAGACTAAGGCCAGACCCTGTAGGATGTCCATAGCAGTCTTGGAATTTTACCACTTCTTAAACCAGCATTTTACTGTTGAGAATTACTCCTTTTCCTGGCTGCAGTTCAGTTTAAGAAGTTAAACAAAACAGTGCAGCTACTTGGATGAAAATACTTTTAAGATGGTCTTCAGTGTGCTCAAGAATTATCCAGATGTTACTGCAGCTCTAAGTAAAATCCAAAGTTTGCTGTGAAAGCTTAATTTTAGTTAAATGTCTGTGGGACAGATTCTGACTTCACATCTATTGAGAGATCAGCTAATACCAAGTGAGATTAAAAGCTGTCAGCCTGATCTCCCCCCAAGAAGACAAGATGAAAAATAACCAGATCATGTTGCTTCTGGGACCTGTGCATTAATCTTGCAACCTCAGTAATGAGGCATAGACCGATGCTATATGTTGTGCAGACAACACAAAACACAGTCTGACCATGTCAGGAGCAACCCTGGATCTGACCTCACTTGCTAAATATCTGTGTGCCTTTGGGCATGTGTGTGTCTCTGGGTTTAATGCATTTCTTCAACAATCCAAAAAGGCTTGTACTAAGGTTCAAGTTATATGCTTTGACCCTGTTGTTTTGCTAAACCCAGATGGAAAACTAAGCACCATGCAGCCTCTCACTCAGCCCTTTGCTATCACCTCCACACCACAGTGGAATGGGGAGGAGAATCAAAAATAAAACTTATAGGTTGAGATAAAAACCAGTTTAATATTTGAAATCAAAGTAAAATACAACAACAGTGGTAAATAATAGATGAAGTAATAATAATAATATTAGGAAAGGAAAAGACCCAAACTTGAGATGCATAAGACAATTGCTCTTCCACCTCTGACTGATGCCAGACCCCATCCCCAAGTCCAGAATGGCCACCCTCTGGGTAACTCCCTCAGTTTATATAGTGGGCATGATGTCCATGGTGTGGGATGTGGAATACCCCTTCAATCAGTTTAGATCACCTGTCCCAGCTATGCTCTTTCCTGGTTTTGCTTATATACTCCCTCCACTCTCTCCCTGGCAGAGCAAGAAACAAGGAAAAAAGAAGTCCTTGACTTAGGATTAACATGACTTAGCAAAACCCAAAACATCAGCATGTTATCCACACCATTCTCATTTTGAATCCAAAACACAGCACTGGAATAGCTACTGAGGGGAAATTAATGCTACCCTTGCTGAAAGCAGGACACATATATACACGTTGAGTACACTGAGATGTGATCAGATTTTCTCAATGAAGGAGCTATTACCAATTTCCTGCAGCATCTTCTTTCTTTCAGCTTTTTATCATTTGTGACAAGTACAATTGATGTCAGTTAAAAGCCTTCTTTTCATTGACTTACTATTGTCCTAAAGTGCCTCTAACTCATTGTGGTCCAATTCTTAAAGCCTTCTGTGAATGCATAGTTTTCGTAACTAAGGAGTATAGTCATCATCATCATATTTTAGAGCTGAAATCTCTGCAGCTTAGAGGGAAGCCAGTGAATGATTCCCCAATCTACACTCTTTATGACCCTTGCTTCCATGCACTTACATTACATCAGACTAGTGAGCAGTAACAAGGTACAGGTTTTTGCTTCTTTGGAGTACGACAGGAATGGCTGAGAAAAATGAAAAAAAAACGGTCTCTTGGTACACCTATATAACAGCTTGCTGACATCAAAACCTTTCTGTCTTCTTAATTTACGCTTTTAAAATCACAATGTTCTTATTTTGGTTGGCTAATGATTTGGCCCAATTTTTTGGTAAATCACCATATGCGGAAAATATGTATATGTGAGAAAAACTCCTTGCCAAGTTGAGCTGAACTCACTGAATGTTGCCAAAACATAAACCAAACAGTTAAAGCAGTGCTTGGAAAAAGTTTTGGGAGACAGATTGGTTGAGTGCCCATACCTTTGGAAATGCAATGAGCAGAATATTGAACAGAGAGTGTTACTGAAGAAGATGCTTTCTCAGTGTGGGTGTATATGGTTGTTTCTTTCCCAGATTAATCAGTGTTTAGGAAACTGCCACCAGCTGGGGAAATGACTGTGTAGCTTCTATGTGGCACTGTTCTAGAAGTCTGAATGTGCTGGTTCTGATCACAGTCCAAGAGAGCAGCAAACACGGAGCTTGTCGGATATAAGAAGACCTTTGCCTGTCTTTGAACTTTTTTGTTTTGATTTAAGCATATGACAAACAAGTGTTAGCCTGAGAAATTTTGATTTCTTTTATTTATTGTTTTAGTTGGTTCTTTGGATGGTTCTGGCAAATAGATGAAGGGAATAACAATTTACATACTCGTTTTGAACAAGGGTGTTTAGCAGACCGCATGAAAGTGAGATTTGTTGTCAGTGCAGTTTGAACACAAAGGGAGTGTTCACCATCAGCCATTAAATGTCCCAGCTGTTTTCCTGTGAAATCACATAAGGCACCTTCTAAGCATTTTTGTCATTATCAGCTTACACTTATTGCATTGGACAGGAACTGAAGAGGTTGAAGTTAATTATGCCATTAAACTAAAAATAAGAAGCTCTCACATGATCCATTTCCAGCTCCCAGTTTATGAACCTGTCTGTTCCTGAGGACATAATATATGTTTTGTGACGCAGCATCCTGAAGCTCCAATTTTCTCAGTGGAAAAAGCATCATTTTCTCCCATGCAGATAATTTCAAGCTGGTATCAGTGCCTTTTACTGTGCAGCTTTCCCACTCAGGTGTTACATAAGCTCATTGGTTTAATGCAGCTCTTGGAAGACAACTGGCTCACCTTCTGCCAGACCTGAGCCTCCGCAGAACGAGCTCTGCATCAGCTGCAGCAGTTGGAATTGGCATGACAAACTGTTTCCGAGGTGACAGTGCAGATTTTTGTCTCGTAATGCCTGATAGAAAGGCTGCAAAGCCTTTCATTTCCCTGCCATGTCCCTCAAGGTTCCTCCAGGCCCTCTGCCACCAGCAAATAAAAATTGCAGCTGCAGTGCAGCTCTGCAGTCAGACCTTTCAGAGGTTTTGGCCCACCATTATGAACTCTGTGGTGTATTTGAATTTTTCTTCTGTAATGAACGGAAAGGTAAGAGTCATCTTTAGCTGACTTGAGTGCAGTAGATGAAAACTGGCTCAGTTTTTCTAAAAACTATAATTGTGACACTCTGCATGGAAAGTTCTATTTGCAAAGATGAATGTTTCATTAATTTTTAATGATGTGAAACTGTACTGGAACACTAACTGGAGCTTTTGCTGTCTAGGCAATGCACGAATACCATGCAACAGTCCTATTATTTTACCCTGTTAAAATAGTTATCAAAAACTTAGCTTAACTTAAAATGGCAAAACGCTGAAGTGCAGTTTTATTTTTATGAGTGATTTCTTACAAGAAATTACTAGTTTTCTCACTGAAAAATTACTATGAACTCTTCCTCGAAGAAAAAAACCTCGAATAATGTAAATCTCAATCTAAGATACTGCCTAAAAGAGATGGAGTAAATTCTAATATTCATAAACAGTGTTCTGTGTCTGGAAATTAATTACCTCTAAACCTCATTTTTCTTTATTACTACTCAATACTCTATTAGCAGGCAAAGAACACCTGGTCACTAGATCTGACCATTGTATTAATGTAGTGGTTTCTGCTCATTCTTTAAAACAAGTTTCTCAAATAATGTTGGAAATAACAAGAAAAAAAAGAGCTGATTGTCTTCTTCCTTACTTGAGATGTTGTGTAGTCATCCATACAGTCCAAAAATGCACTAAACTGTCTGGCTTGAGGGAAAGGATTATATACGGCAGGAAGTAGTCAAAAATAAACACTGCTTCTAAAGTTGGCTGGGAGCTTGTTATCTTTGAAAGTTTTCTGAGCATGTCTGGTTTCACTAACAACAATTTTCCTGAATTTTGCCTGTGGTTTTTAGTTCTTCAGTTAATGTGTATCCTCTCCTGCCCAGCATAAGCAGTTTTTGCCAGAGAAAGGCAAAGGAACTCGGCAAGCCAAGTAATCCCAAAAGTGTCCAGAATGCAGACTATTGTTGATATATCCAGGAGAAAAGGCCACTGAAGAATCTTAGGGAAGGATTCGTACCTTTTACTTGGGAAAATTTTCTGGTAAAACAAAGCTTGCGTTACTTCGATCTTGGTATTCAGTTCTTTCCTAGGGTCTTAAAAATGAAGAACCATACATGATTTCCATAAGAACACTTGGAGTAGGATGGAAGTAGCACATTCCTAAAATGTATATTTTATAAGCTGAATGCCAGTGGAAAAGATGTTTTGGGTTTATGATATGCACTTGCATCTTGGGTGCTGCTAAGACCAACTTAAGTGATAACTCATTCTGTTAAGAGTGATGATCACAAGAACACTAAGGCAAGCATTAAAAAAAACCAACAAACCAACAATAAAGCAACCCAAAACATCACAAAACTGATGCCTTTCAGAGAATTCTCCAGGTTTGGAGAATCCAAGTCTGATGTATTGCATGCTGTAATCAGAGTGTGGAAGTTAAAAATATCTCTGGAAAAGACCAGAGAAGGAGGAGGTTTGTATGTACCAAGATACAGTGTTTAAGTGTTCTGCAAAATTAATTCAAGAATGCTCTGTAAATCAGGAAACATCACAAAAGAAACACCATCTAATCTGCTATCTGAGGGAATTTGTTTTCAACCAATCTACAGCATCCTCAGCACTGCATAAAATATTTTCTGGTCCCCTAGTACATTCCATTTGTTTAATTGTGCCATTATTTGTTAGCCTCTTTTTAACTTATTCGCAGGTAGAAATCAAAATGTATTAGGCTTTCATAAAGCTAGATTTTTTATTCTGTTTATCCCTCCTGCAAATACAAGAATGCAACCTGCGTAGGAGAAGAGTACAGCTGCAGTGCAGGGAGACATGAAATGCTCTTAAGAAAGGTATAATACTACTTCATCCAAACCTACTCATATTTTCCTGCCTTCCTAGTACCTTCTGCATTTTAAATATATGTTATCCCTTTTCCAGAAGAACATTCTGGGGGTATTCTGAAATCCTCTCTTATTGAAATAGAAGCCTTGGAAGGAATCTTTGTTGTTGAAACATATTTTCTGGTTTGCTTACAATGTTATAAAATTTTCTGACCTCTAGTATGAGCATTGCAAATTCTCCAAAATAGATTCTGCCACTGAAAAGTTGCTAAGCAACTAATCCTGTCTGATCTATTGTAGTTTAAATAAATGAAACAGACACATAGAAGAGAGTTTATAAACCTAATGGGTTGTAAAAAACAAACAAACCTAAACCCATAAACAAATAGATGTATAATGTGTTTAATGGCAAAATAAGTAACTAACGAAAAACAAAAGAAAACTGACAAAACCTCCCCGCTCACAAGAAGTATTTGAAGATATTTTAAGCAAAAGCAGAAAATGGTCAGCATTGTCACTTCACAGGTCCAGATTAGTTGTCAATTCTGTCTACTCTTTGGCATCCTTAATGGTTATTTAATGCCCTTTTTTTCTGGCTATTTTTCCTTGCATGATATAATAAGTGTTACTTAGATAGTTAAAAATAACCTCTTATTCATCTTTCAGATGAGCTGTCATGATGTTTTTTTTGTTTTTAAATTTAGCTGTACAACAAGGGAAAAGCTTCTCTGTGCTTCCATGCTCTGCTTCCCACTGTACCTCCCAGTACAGTGTCCGGTTGTTGCAGTCTGGCCTCCAGAGCTGGGCAGTTAAATACAGAAGGAGGAGATGCAGCTACTTGTTGAGACTCAGAGGAGGTGATATTGATCTGGGGCAGCCCTACAGACACCCATCATGTTTGCAGCCAAATAGATTTTCATGTTTGAGGCAAACGATGCACAGTTTTTTCAGCTTGGGTGATTGTAAGGGTTTCTTTTTCTGTCTTGCTTTTCCTCCTGCAGGTTTGTATTATTGGATGGATAAAACAGCTTTTATTTTGAGGCCAAGGCCCTCACAACTTCAACTGGTGCTGTAGTTTTCTCCCCTCATTATGTGTGTTGGTCATTTTGAGTCACAAACTTCTGTAATTTATAGTAACCACTGTAAGATTATGCCTGTCACTATAATCCCTTGGATGCTTTCACCTCTGCAACACGTTGTGGACTCCTTCCTTCCATGGTCAGGACTTCAGTGCAAGATAATTGTCAGAAAATTTATTGCATATTCTTAAGGAAAAGGAAGCTGTTTTTATTATACTAAATCTTCCTGCAGTTTGATTTCAGGTCTTTCAGGCTCTCACACTCTCAAGTGTCAAGATGTCTGTGGTCTGGTTGTAGTACCTGGGTGAAGGATAAAGTCTCCATCTTTTGGCTCCTGTTTGGCTGGTAACAACAAAATGTGTTTTAGACCGATGTTTTACATCCAATAGGAAACATCAGCTATGATGTGCTAATGCTCCGTTCATGCTTGCTTCACTTATCTTAAGTCTTGGGTCAGATTGCTGCCAATTGACTCTTCTCCCTTGTTTTAAATATATGGGATATGTCTATGGCCCTTTGCTGTTGGTCCAGTGTACAAAAAAGAGGTATAAGGAATACATCACACACTTTTAGCTATTCTGCTGGTGTCTTGCTGGGCATTGCAGGTCTTCTGCTGATGGACTGTCTGGCTTGTGGGCTCATCTGCCAGAAACAGGATTCATACCAGCTCTAGTTCTACAAACTGTTATGTATTTCTGCACTGATTCATGATCAGAGTCACAGTTCTTTACTTACAGACTGTAGGCTTGGGAGGTGGCCTTGAAATGTTGGTAATATGAAAACAAAAATAAAACTTCACAGTGAAGTTGTGTATTTATTTATATGTTGCAAAAGCTACATTGGAGGTCTTTAAAGTCATTATTAGAAGGACGGAAGAAAAATTAAAAGTGAAAATAATGATTTTAAGAAAAGTTAATGGAACACAAAAGAATTCCATTAGCCTTCTTTCACCCTTTCCAGTATGATATTGGTACTTTTCAGGCCTGGCTCAAAACTAGGACTTTTCCACTGACTTTTTCGGGCTAAGCTTCTGTTTTATTTTGGTGTAAAAACTACTTGATCTAAGGTAAAGGCCAATACATAAGTCAGAATTAAATAGGTATGTGAAATACCATTCTTTTCTCATTATTATTCACTTGAGAAACAACTCCTGTTCCAGCCTTGTTAAGCTGTTTGACAGAGAAATCAGTCACTCCTCAGAAAAAAAGGAATGGAAATGAGTTATTTCTATTTTCTCCTGGTGTTTATGCAAGTTTCCCCTTAAGCACTTACCAGAATGAAAGCTTTTCATCTAACACTTTAATTCTGTACACCTTTTCCCTGGGACCAAGAAAATAAAATAATAGCAGCACTTAATGAAAGGGAAAAGGTAATCACTGGAGAGGAAACACTCCAGGAGCAGGTAACTCTCACAACTTATTGGATACAGTCAGCATAATTATTAGACCTTTTTAATGACTATCATTGCATGTGAATTCTAATCATGGAAATTCCAGGTGCTCATCTGGAAAGAGTTTCTCTCATAGTGCAGGGAGGAGGAATAGGGATTTGCAAAGTGTGTTTTTTAAACATGTTTTCTCTTGGCATGCCAGATTTTATCATTTTAGGGAGATCTTGGGAGTGAAGAGCTGGGCTGAAACTCAGATATGTATGAAATTTTTATGTTTTCAGATACTATTTTTTGCAGTATCTTAAAGAAACCTTTAGTCTGTTAGGTATTTCACTTACCAAACCAACGTCACACTATGATTTCTCCTCTGATGCTGACCACTCTGGGCTATTCAGTTTGCCACTACTTTGGGAAAGGAGAGGTCCTATTTAATTTGCCTTGCGAAAACCCTTATCCTTCTGACACCTTCAGATTTGATCTCACAAAATGTTGTTCAAAGACCAGAGAGGAAACAGTTCCCGTTGGTGCAGCATCTGTGCAAGACTCTGGAGGGAGGAGAAGCACATGATGGGATTAGTATGGGGGATTCTTACTGCCTCTCTCATCTTATGTCTGCAAAATTGTATCACCACACTTCTTACCAGCAGTGCTTATGAGGGTTGTTCTTCCTGCACTGGAGAGATCATAGCCTGCTTGAAAAGTAATCTGTTGAAGCCAAATGAGTTGAAGATGTATGCCAACATACTTTTGAATTTTTCTCCCCTTGTGTGACTCTTGCATCCTCTCATCTCATAATATCCACTGCACCAGTGTTAATTATTTTCTTGGTGCCTTTCAGACCCATTTATTTGTCTTCATCTAGAAGAAGGTCCTTAGCCTGCCCCTGCAGTAAGCAAACACATTATTCTTTTTGCCTTCTTTCACCTTTATAAGTGTCCTTTTTACTCAAATCTGTACCCAAGTAGGTTTATATTCCTGAAGCCTTGCAAATTACAGCAAATGACAAACCAGCAAAACTTGTTTGAAGAAAATTTACCAATGCAAGCAAAGTTTTGTGGAGTCCTAATTCATTTTCCTGTGCCAAGCAGAAGACATGACTGACAGACTTTTGGTCAGTAAAACTGCTGGTCCAGAACTAATGAGCAATTATATTTCTTGACTAATGAGTAATTATGACTCTTGACTAAGAGTCCTGCATTTGGCTTCCTACCACTAGTCAACAATTGTACTCAATACTTAACTTTTGCTTGAAAGCTGAGTAATAGAAATTACCCAGAGACTGGGTGAAAATTATCTGCTTTCCTTTGTTGAATGCACTCTATGTGGACTGTTACTGTGTGATGTCTTTTGGTTTACAGAAGTAGACTTTAGTCTTCAGGAAGAGCATGTTTTTAAATCTAATTTCTCATGTCAGGGTAACACTTAGGAATTGCTGATCTGTCTTCTGGTGCAAATAGTTTAGAGTAGTCCTGTCTTTGCAGTAGAGTATACTTTCACAAACCCCAGTGTGATTTTTTCCTTGTGCAAAACTCCATTCCTGCTGCTTTCTATTAAGAGGACAGCAGGTGTTGTGAGGCAGTGGAGCAGCAGACTTCAGCTAAGCCTGCTGCTGCATTTTCAACATCAGCCCTCATATGAACTAATTAATTTCCACAGTCTGTGTCTGTGTCTTCCCAGAGTGCTCACAATACTGTGCTAGGGGCAGTAATAGAACTTATTTTTTAACCTGAAGATCCACATGAAAAAGAGGGTAAAAAGTATGTAGCCCATGAAAAGTACCTTATTGGAAATAATCAGAAGCTTCTCAAGTGCTCTGCCTTGAATATGGGGTATAGATATTTTCTAAGTGAGACTCACATCCAGACCTTGCACTTTTCTGGAGATAAAAGGAATCAAGCAATCCATCTACCCATCTACTATAGTGTAGCTAGGTAAGAGAACTGTGCCTGTGTGTGAACCCAGTGCTCCTGAGTCACTAATTTGGGGATAACCCAGGAGCTTGCCAACTAGTTGTCATCAGAAGGGAGACAATGGCCTGGCTGCAGATGATGTAGCCCCTTGGAACCAAATGAGAGACAGCTTCTGGCCACCTTCACTATTTGGTATTCAACTAAAGGATGCAGGAGCCCTCTTGGTATAACCTTCTTCTTGTCCAATTCATATGATTAAAAATACCACTCAAAATCCTGGTGAGACAATCTGACCTTTCCTTCCAAATATGGTCTGAGTTGCAGAACCGATCAGATGAGTACCTAGCTAAACCCCTTATAAGCAGGCATTTAAAGCTTTTTGTGCAGAAGATGTCATGCAGTGCAGCCTTTTGTATATCATTAAGCTATTTAAGATATTTTGTGTTTGGTTTATAAAATACATAGTGATGGATTATGCTTGTGCTGGAATGGTCTCATAGGATTGTAGCTGGCTGGGCTATAGGGACTAAGAAGGGCACAGATATGATATGATCTCACTCGACTCAACTCAAGATGCTACTGCAAGGCCTCTTCCTGCAGAGATAGCTCTCACCATCCAGAAAACAAGCTACCACCTTACCTAGAAGATTTGGTTCCCTCAGTGAACATTACCTCTTGCCAAGATCTCAGGAAATTTGTTTTCCTCTTCAACTGGCTGTATGTGAGTGTTTTTGCAATAGCCCTTAGGTATGAGTCTTCATTTTTTTCCCCTTAAGCTGATATTGATCACTTCAGACATCATGGCTCTCCTGACACAACACTGTGCCAGCAGACACAAAGCTGACATAGTTCATGAAAAAAATACAAGGATGCTGTTCTAGAGGACTGGCTTCTCTGTCTGCCCCCCTGCCCCAGCCTTTCTAACTCAGAATTTCTGTAGATTTTGTGTTGGAGGATGAAAAGCAAACAGCTTTCTCAATGAATGAAAGTAATTTAATAAAAAATGAGGAGGAGAGGAAGGGTCGGGTTAAATTCTTCAGCCATTCTGCTGTTACAGTTAGACACCCTTTAATGGGCCTCGTATTTACAAGGACCCCTGCTTTTGATAAAAACAGCCAGAAAACAGAACCCTCACCCATCCACAGCCTCTCCAAACCAGCGTCCTCTTCTCCAGAGGAGAAGAGCACTTCCACCTGAGATGGGCACCAGCTTTTTTTCAGCTGAGAGTGGGAACATTGGTGACACTGAACTGGCTGAAGAACAGCCTGTGCAAAGCCTGGTCATGCAGCAAGGACTGTGACAGATGGTATCTGAGGATGCACTGGTGTCAGCTCTCAGTATCAACTCTGAAAGTTTCTAAAAAGTTTCTCTTATCCTGCCTGGAGATGGAGGCTGACCTGAGATTGAGGAAATATTAACAGTCTTGCCTTCCGCATGGCATATTCAAATGGTGCATTTCACTTCTGAAAACATTTATTGGTGCTCCCAATAAAACTGGAAGAGGGAGACAAAGGAACATAGGGGTTTAAAAAGAGAGCAAAACATCTCTCCTACATGCCAATATGTCTTAATGTAAACTCTATCCTGGAAAAAGACAAATAAATCTTTTAACAGAGTGTAGCCAGTTGCTAATATTTTATTTAAAAATACAGCCCTGTACATGAGACACAGGGATTCTGAGAGCACCCTGGCACAGGCAGAAGCCTCCATTTATGCACAAAAGTCACACAAGCAGCTCCACAGACCAACAGGAACATTTACAAAACTTCTTAGCCAATCTGGCCTCTGAGCATGGGTGAGGTGTTTAATCACCCTGGTGTCATTACAAAATGTTTTCAGATTATCTGTGAGGTAGCTGAAGAGCTTCATGAATATGTCCTGAGAGTAAGGAACTTTTATGTCTAATCAATGACAAGCAGTAGTTTTATTTTAAATAGTGGCTTTCTGTTGATTTAAAAAATGAATTCATTTTACCCTTGGTGATAAAAGAATGTGATTAGGGGGTTCCAAGGCCAAACACTTTAACAGCACAGAGTGTCAGAATTATGTCTCCAATCTCATTTCAGCTGCCACTTTATATCTTCTGATACTATAATTACGTGTACACTTGTTTTTCTTTAAAGTGACCCATGACTGGTTGGTGCTTGGTTACATGAGCAGTTATTTGACATTTATTTTATCTTCTTCATTGTACACACTTCAAACTCCAGTCTGAAGACAGAATAATTAATTTCTTCATAGGCTTTTTAAAGGTGTCTGTCAATGTGTCACTCTTACTAGTTGCTTTAAACATAAAACTTCATATATTTCTGTGAATTAAAAGGAGTGTTTGAATGTATTTCACTGATGGGAGGGCAATTTTAATAGCAATAGAAAAACACCTGTGGTACAATTTTTGGTGTTACAAATTGGTTCACTATCATATGCCACAGGAGGATGTCAAAGACCTGTTCTCATTGCCTTCGGTTGCAGCACTCTGAGCTCAGCTGTTCTACATTCCCCCATGCTTAGTGGCACCTGAAAAAATGTGTCATACACTTAGAGATTTGTAAAGTATTGAGGCAACTCGTCTTGTGTTACACAGGAACCCCGAAGTAGATACCAAAGGTGAAATGCAACTCTTCAGGGCAGTGTTTAAGAATGTAAATGAAGAAACCTCTCTGTTACACCTACAGTCATCCATCTTGTTACACAGTATTTGTCCATCAGCCAAACAGCTCAGCAGGCTGAGGGATCCAACTGAATCTTTGCAGCTGGCCTTATTAGAACTCTGATTTCTGTCCACCCAGTTCTTCAATCTCAATTACTGTTCTTGTATTCCTCTATTTTGGCCCTCCTCCAAATTGTCCGAATACTGTCCAAATTGTGTCCTGAAAGAAAAAAACCCCAACCAATTAAAGTAAAAAATATGACTTTACTGTGACAAAATTCCTTGAAAGAAGTGGGCTCCTACATCAGGTTGGTAACAGCAAAACATCCTAGATCATACCCACTTGTAAATGGTGTCAATTTTGTTTAATATTATATATTAGCATTCCAGCAAATATATGGACCTATGTTGAGTTAAAATAAATTATTTTATATAGCTTTGAAGTTTGTCTTTCTTAACTAAACACAAGGTCTTAGTGTTAGCATTCCTGGAATGATTCAATCTCTCAAGATCACAGGTTGAATATTTGTTGATATATATTTTTATGAGGATACCTGTTGTCTTCCACTGCTTTTATCCTTTTTTTTTTTTTTTGAGAACATTAATTTGACTATCTAGACATATTGTTTTCAGGAATGTTAATACTAATAATGACAGCAACAATAATCATCACTTAATCCTTCATTAGGAAAATTGATGCCACATGTAAGTCAACTACTTCCTTGAGCAGCTTACTCCAATTTTTAGTATGCCTTTCAGTGAAGATGCTTTTCCTATATCCAGGATAAATGTCATGCCTTCATTCTTTCATTCTTTACTTCAGTGCCTCTTTTTGGCTTATGCTATAGTCTAGTTCCACTGTACTTGGTGGGCTTTTGTTCTGGGCTTTTAAGGCAAAATTTGCATGATAGGTTTATAATCTTAGGCTAAAATATTTGTTATCTAGGTAAAAAATTAATGAGTCTTTTATTTTCATCTGGTGCAAACTGAGTTGCTGTTTAAATATGAATTCTTCTTTATGCTGGTTAGACATCACTGGCTTCTAGCTAAATCTGGTGAACAGCTTCCCTTTCTATGATTCAGTCTTCAGCTAACAATGCCATATGGTTATCCACCTTATGGTGAAGAAGTATTTTTCTTCCTTGAGAAAAGTATTAATGCATGTCTCTAATTACATTTCATAATGTATTTTCATGAGACTTCTCCCATGCAGGAAGAAAATACTTTCATGGCTGATAGATTAGGTATGTTCCCTGGTTAGCTATTAAAGTTGTTGATACTTATTCTGCTTCATCTGCACTATTTTTGGGATGACAAAAATTTATGTTGTTCTTGGATTTCTCATTAAATACAATGCTTGAAAATCACAGCAGAAGATGTATGTACATCTCAGAAATATTGGCATGTAAAAATACCAAAAATAGTTTGGACAGAATAGCAATTCTTCAGAAAGTCAAGAACAACAGTAATATTGGCAATTTTGAAGGTAATAGTAATAGTAAAAGATTGTAATTCTAGTAATCCTGGTGATAGCAATAGTAACTGCCAGTGTCTCAGGCACAGTTCTGCGTAGAACAGCAGACAGAAATACCAGAGTCTTAGTCTTGATTCTTTCCTGCCTTAGGTGGATATATGGATCTTCAGCTTAGGCCTTGTTAGATTGTGGCCAACAAGGATTTTGTCATTGTCTTAAGTGGAGGCAGAGATTCCTTCTTGATCTTTTTAGTAAAAAATTTCCATTGTATTTATCTGCTTTACAAGGCTGAGACCTTATATCAAAGATGGGATAGGAGCTCAGATCCCTTTAAAACCTTGAAAATGTGCCAGAGTTCCTACGCTATTTATGCCTGTTTGCTTAGGTTGTAGATTAGTTAGGGTAAAATAAAATGAAGTAAAAATTGCTATTTCAGAGGGTTGTGTCAGTTATTTGTTCAGGACACTTGTATGAATGCACATTTCTATTACTTACTGGAATTTTCATCTGTAGGTTGTAGCTATCTGTGAGACTGCTGTGATGAAAGCTAAGCCCTGTGTTCTAAGAAGCATTCAAAGCAACTACTTCCCTGCAGCGTCAAAGCACTGGGAATCAACATGCTAGCAACTAATGTCTTGAGGAGCTGTACAGTTTATAGTATCTTCAGTGTGTTTTTTTCATAGGGCCCCAGACACTAAGACAGTTGGATATAATTTCATCCTTGCCTTGTTTCAACATAAGCTAATTAGGAAGCTCATTATTTATTTGGCACAAATTTAGCATAACAAATCAATTTAACAGGGCACAAGAGACAAAGTAATTTAAAATGAAAGTCAGAATCAAGATGAAATAGAAAGATGGAATATTTTAATTTCTAATAATGCAGTAACATCCTAATGGCTCTGTGGGTCTCGGTGGTGGTTCTGACACAGATAGGTCAGCACCAATCTCCAAGAGAAAGGCAGGGTTCACTGAGTAGTATTTTCTCTTCTAGGTGGCACCACATCCCCTCCAGTAATTCCCATCCAATCTCACTATGCCACTACTCTAAACAAGACAGATAATCTGAAAGAGGGAAAGTCTCTGACTTGAATAGACTCAAATATAATTAAAGACTCAAATTATAATTAATGAAAGTATTTTTATAAATTACCCAATGAAGTTCCAGTGATACCTATTCAAGCTGGGTTGGAAACAGACTTGTTGGGCTGATGTGGAACCCTGGTAACCTACACACCATCCCTAGGATTTTTCCATGATCATAAACATTTTGTTTTAAACTTAGATTTTTTTTAATGAGATTTTTTTTAAAATTTATTGATTTTTTAATTGCTTTACTTAACCTTAAAAATTAATTACCAAGATTAGTGTAAAGCAAAATGCTCAGCTAATGTAAATACCTTTGAAGTCAATATAGTTATATTTATTATCACTAGGGGCAATTGGGCTCCATCTATTTTAGGAGTTTCACATAACTTGTGTCTTCCATAGATCTAACTGTTCTTGCATGGTTTATTTAGGGACAGTGCATTTTCCAATCAGTATGAAACCTGGAAGGTTTCCTTGTCTGTTCAAAGCACACAGGAGTATAAACATTTACATTTCCCAACATGATCCTTCTTACTTTCTCAACAGCTTTGATTAATTAGAAAAGAGACAACGAGACTTGTTTGAGTGATGTTGCACATGAGGGACAGAAGAAATACTTAGTCTGTGCTGAAATCCTGCACAATTACATGTTTTCCTGGTATCTGTCTAAACAGGTGAAGATTGTTGTGCTTTCTGCAGATAAATTTGTCCGATGCTTTTTTACTCCTACTTAACTCATTAAGTCCTAGCACTAACCCTGAGCTGGACACAGAGCTGGTGCAAAAACAGAATAGAGGATCTACACAGACTTACACCATGGGGAGAGAACCAGGGAGAGGTGAAATAGTGGAAGGGATCATCAGGAATGCTTACTGCTCAATTCTCTAGTGTGATGGTGGTCTTTTGCATCATTCATCCAGCGACAGAGACATATCCACTCCTGCAGATTTCACTGCTGAAGCTGGTGAGGAACAGTGCAAGGACTTGCTTGCCTCTCTTGCTAGAAAACTCTGATCTCAGAGTTTGAGGTTCCTAATTTCTAAAGCTATCCAGAAATATGACTTGTCTGTTATCTACATATCATATGTATGATGAATAAAATTAAGGTGATACAAATTCTTTGGCATTTGCAGTAGTTTATATTTCACAAGTGGCAGAAATGTGCTGAGAGCTCATATTCTTATTCGAATATGGGAAACTCTTGCTATGATTCAGTAAGAATATACAAATACAGTGTGCAGAATGAATCTCAACTGGGATCTTGACTATTCAGATACCTGTGGTGCAGGATTTGAAAAAAAGGCCTTTCTCTATTCTGTTTAGGAGTATGGAAAGTGAGGTCTTCAAGCAATCTTTGCAAATATGATTGCAGCAAAACAGCACCTGTTCCTGGCCAGATTTTCTCCACAATTTAACCAGCTTTTTGACTGCTTCCAGTTATAGATTTTTCCATACTATAAGGAAGCCGAAAGGTATGGTGTACTTACTACCTTCCTTTTCCTGAAAGACAAAAGAGAGGACTTTTTCTGCAAGTCATCTGTATTTGGGTGATAATTTCTAAGAAACAATTTTACATGTTTCTTAATTTTTTTTCATTTTCTTTTTTTTCTTCTTCTTTTTTTTCTTTCTCTTTTTAATTTTTTAAAAAAATATTTAGGTGTTGTAAATCACTATAGAATATACTGTGAGTTTAAATCATGCCCTGGCAGATGCAAACAGAAACTAAAAGATTACAATCTGAGTGGATTACTACTAGGTGCCAGGAAGAAAAAGATTGGATCAACCCTCTGCAAGCAAGGAATATTTTTAATATGCATGAGTTTTGTCTTTTTGTAATGTTTAACACGATGATTGCAATAAGAGATTATTAACCCTATGGAATAGTATATAAGCTTCTGGAAAACCCAGTAAAAGGAATCCTGATCAACGAATTGGGGTTCGTTGCGTCTCTCTCAATCGCCGATAAATAGGTGTTCCAGATTGGAAAGAAATAACCTCAAGACAGGCAAGAAAAGATCCATAAAATGGAAAAATGCAACTATTTTACACCACTGCTCTTTCCTCTGACAATATCTGTGTTTTGTGATAGTACACATACATTCCTCGCTGGAGAGTACTTACATTGATTTACAAAAAGGTACATAAAGGGCAAAAGACATTTTCAGATACAATAGTAAGCTGCAAACGACACAGCAATTTCACCACCATCTCTCAATTAGTTTTCATGTTTGTGCATTTAAAGAGAAAAGGAGGGTCTGGAGACTGCTGTTGCAGACATTTAAGAGGCTTGTAATTCCTGACTGCTGCTGATCTGTCCACAAAACTGCAAGGTTATAATTGGTGTTGGGGAACCAAGGAAGGATCCGCTTTTACAGCAGAGGTGGGAAATGGTCACGATCCCAAGTGAGGGGATCTTGGTTAAAGGGAAGAATAGCATTCAAACATTATTAAAGCCTGTAGGTGGAAGTCTTAAGTAAGCTGCAGATCTTTGTGTGTGTGTTTTTCTGTAGCACTGAAAGGAAGCACTAAACCATCTTGTTATCTCTGCTCTGAGAATCACCTCCTGTAGCACCTTATGTAGTGTTTTTTTTAAAACAGTATAAATTATTTTGAACAAAAGAAGTTCTTACTACAGCAGAGCAAATGAACAGCTGTGTCACAGACTTAGTGCAGCCACACGTGTCCAAACTTGGAAAAATGAAAAGAGGAGCTATGTGTGTACCAAGTTATCCATCTGAAACCATTTCACCTTCTTTAACAGAGCCTCTTAAGAAGGCATACACCTTATTGTGCTCAGAAACATAGAGCATTTTCAAGAGTTTGAACTGGTCTTGAGCAAGCTGATGTTTGGTGAGCACTTGATCACTTTTAACCCTGATACTCTATCAGCAGGCATTGTTCCTACTCATTGAAACGCCTCATTTTGAATTGAAAGTTTCAAACTATGCAGTTTTTTGGATCAGAGATACATATTTTGGGAGAGGAAAGGGAGGGAAAGAAAAAAGGAAGGAAGGAACTCGGAAGGAAGGAACTCGGAAGGAAGGAAGGAACTCGGAACTCGGAAGGACCTCGGAAGGAACTCGGAACTCGGAACTCAGAACTCGGATGGAAGGAAGGAAGGAAGGAAGGAAGGAAGGAAGGAAAGCTTCAAATTTCAGGAATGAGGAAGCTGCCAGCAGAGAGTAATAGCCACAGCCAGGACATTGCAGAGAAGCCACATCATTAGTAATAAGGGTCATTCTGCATTACTTGTTTCCTAGGATTCCTAGCTGGGTGTTCTCTCAGCCCAAGGACACCTTTTTCCATAGTTTCATGTCATTTTGAGTGGCCAGGGCCCATGCGCTGATAGCTGAATTAGATCCAGGCCACACCCAGCACTTCTGGTCATATGATCTACTTTCTTGCCTGACTCTTGTTGTGGTAATGCACTGAATCCTACCTATAACCTTAGAGGTTTCCTTCTGAGATATATTTAGGTACAGTGACTTGCTAGTCAAGATTTCAGTGCAGATACACGCACAGATGCATGCAGATATATGCACAAAATTTGTCTGAAAAGGTCCAAATTATTCCCGTTTGGTTCTGAGTAAAACAAAGGAGCTAGAAGTGGTATTTTTTTCTGGATTCATCTACCAAAAATATACAGACACTTGGATAAGTGAGTAAACTTTTGATGTGTGAAGACCATTCTCAGTGACCTAAATAAGAAACAATCACCATTGATCTAGACAATGCAAGGCCAGACAAAAATATAAATTTCTAAAGAGAGTTTTCATTTTTCTCTTGATTAAATTCTGTGGCAACATTGCCAGTGGGTTTTGTGGAAGAGCATTTTTGCCTAAACTACTTGCCTTTACTCTTTAACATCAGTAAACAAGAAAATTCTCAGGGTCCCATTTAAGGTATATTTCAGTTTGTCTGAACTGCCAAATCAGCACTTAGATAAGGATATGCAAGTACTGTGGCTGAAATAACAAGAACTGACACACGTCTATATACTCCTTGGGGCAAAAAACCAGACTGATTAAACTGCTAAATATTTCAGTTCCCTTCCAGTAAGAATTCCTGGCAACCCATGATATCAGATTTCTGTGCAGATGCTCATCGAGTAAACAAACACAGAGCTCCTCTCCCAGTCCTGTCTTTAGTAAACTGGCTGGGATAGTAGCCCTCCTGCAATGTAAGACCATCACTCTTAATTACACAGATGCCTTGATATCCATTTCTTTTCTAAATGCATTAGGACACTGCCAGGTCTCTGTAGAAATTGGAGTAAGAGATAATTTACAATACCCTCTAAGAAAAATAATCTGAATTTTCTTCCTTCTTGCCTTGGTTTGTCTTTCTAAAACAGTGTTAATGAAGTAAAATACAAGCTTTCTTGCAAATTTCTGCTGACTTTCAAGCAAGCAAGTTTCTACCTTATGTCGATGTCACATGACCATGGGAGAATTTAGCACCTTGAGTTTCTGAAGCTTAATGGTCAGTTATGCAAAAGGAGTGGGACAAAACTCACAACTCAAATGATAACTTGACAGCATATAGCTCAAAGCTTAGGATACAAATACCTTATTCTTCTGCTGCCTGCTGTCCCGAATTTTTCTGGCAAATTTCCCCAGAATTTAAATTATTGTTTCTGACAACATCTTGGAGTGCTGGTCATGTCTGTGTAAAAACATTCAGGCGGTGTCTCTGTTGGGATACACAAAAGTGTTCTTCTAACCATCTTGACCGATAAAGATTTAAAGGAAACAACCACCCACCTCAAACCCAATCAGTACAAGTATGACTCAATTTGCAGGAAAAAAAAAGGTGCAAAGGGAAAAATGTTAAATATTTTAACATTTTTTGTTAATGGAGAGGGTCTGGAGAGCTATAACAAGGCAGGAATTGTGTAGGGGAAAGTCACTGGGAAGCATGAAAGAGCAGTCCCAGGGCCAGTGGTGTTCCACTGCCAGGCTGGCCTCCTGGTTATGGCAATAGTTTGCTACCTCTGGAATCACTTATATGAGAATGAGTTGTTATAAATAGCTTGGATATTTAGGTATGTCATCAGAGAAAAGATAGCTTTTTTATTTTCTTTAATTTTTTGTCTTTTAAACCTTAAAATAAGTGAATAGATATCCCAGTATGAATGGAGAAACAATTGCCAGACAAAAATAGGGAAGAGTGATTTTATGATTTCTTCTTTTAATGCACTTATAGACCAAATAGAAGTGTTTTTTTAACTCTTGTCCTTCCTCATGTCTCTCTAAAAGATACCTCATTATTTTAGTTTTAATAAATTTTTACTGGAGAGGAGAGGAGAGGACAGTGGGTATAAACCAGACTTTCTGGATCTTTTTGCTTCCATGAAGTAAACATTCAGAATATTCCTCTTGGATTTGCAAAAATACTCTGCAGTTTATGTGACTGATTGTGAATATTATTATGTGTAATGTTTAAGAGTAGAACAAAAGAGAAACAGGCTTTATGCAGGGAAAATAGAAAATGTGAATGTTGAAAAGGTACAGTTATGCTGTAGAAAACAAACAGGTTTTTAGGCACTTCCCCATGAAAGAAGAGTGGCCATTCATTTCACATAACAATAGATAATATATTATAGAGGTTCTGAGAATATTGTAGGTGTTATGAAGTGAAACCTAAGGATGAGTGCCTATTATTATTAGGATTATTGTGGGAGGCTGCTGAAATATTTTGTGCTTGTTTGTGCTGAACATCTGAAAAATTAGTGGCTGGAATCAGAATGGATTACGAAAAGTCCCTAAAATTGGCCTGTTCATTAGCAAAGCTAGATCATTTAGCAGTCTAGGAAGAAATTTTGGGGCTGCAGCAACACAGAAAAAGATGGTGACTAAAAAGGAAAGCGACAATATTGTAAGAACAAATGAAAGGTTTTATAATACTGCAGAAATTCAAAGGAATAACAGCAGATAGGATAGAGGTCAGATAGCAGCAAAGCTGAAACTCCTGAATTAGCTAATCATTATGCAAAAATAAAAAATAGCTACTCTATCTGCAGGAGTAAGTGACGTTTGGGAACTAATAGAGGATGCTGACTACTTGGATGGTATGTAGGAAGAAGGAAAAAGACAGGGGTGGGAATGGCTATCCCAGGGGAAGGTAGTGCTGACAACTGCTTTTGCCACTCAGTAAAAAAGATCTCCAGAGGATGTGAAACACATTGCTGAAAATCTCTGGCCTTTAAAGGAGAGCACATCTGGGGATTAGAGTGCTGTGCTGCTTTGTGCTGTGCAATGAAAGCACCTGCAGTGGTCTCTGAAAATGCAGCTGGGCTTGACCCTTGGAGCTATGATCAAAAGGCAAGAACAACCTTCCTCCAAGCCAAGAAGTCTGAGGATGGCAGCATAAGACATGAGTTTCCTCCCTGGCCTCTCATCCATACTGAGTGAGAGCTGGGTAAATTTCCTTCACCACTAGATAAGAACCTGGCTTGTCTCTCCCTCCAGAGCATGTCCTCATGCCCAGGTTTGATGAGAGGACTTGTTTGGTCATGTTTCAAACAGTCAGAGGTTCACTGAATTGCAAGAATGTAACTTTCTTTGTATCAGGGTGTTCACCTGAATGCAGTGGTAGGCAGTTTTACCATCGAAGATTGGTTCGTATGCGGTGGGAGCCTATAGATCTTCAGTGGTCTCTTCCCTGTGTTCCTTGTGGTGGACCAGGCATAGTGGTTGGAGTGCCACTGGCTGTCAGTTGTGTCAGGCTTTTTCTTTTCTCATTCCTATTTTGAGTAAATTGTTGTTATCTCAACCCATGATCTTTGCATTTTGTGCCTCCAGTTCCCTCCAACTTCCCCCCAGTTGCATTCCTTTTTTGTTGCTTACCTGTGATTGCACTGAAACCAGTGAAAGCCCAGTGAAAGACAGGGTGATATAAAAGGGATGAAGGAGAGGTCAAAAACCAGCCTAAAGTCTTTAGATAAGTTAGTTTTTTTTACCTTTTAGATGGTGTGCGGGGATCTCCTTAACCCCAGGAGACCCCGCAATATGTAGAAAAGTCCAGGTTTCCAGCCTGTGCTGTTGAAGGAGTAGTCTGGAATCGTTTGTTCGTGTTCTCAAGGCAGTTTATTAATTCCTTATCAAAGAGAGATTTCTCTGCCCTGCCAGGGTCGACACAGAACGCGTCCAGAGACACACTGTGCCTGCCCCGGGTGAGCTGTAATCTTTTATACTAAAAACTACGTATTAAATGTTTACAATTAAGTACCAATCTATGCCCCTCACATCACCATGTCCAGATCTGTGTCAAACCAATCCAAAAGTGCCAGCATCACCAAGAAGATGGAGGTTATGAAGAAGAACATAAGATAACATGCCACATGTAAAAATTCTCCATCTTGTGCCTCAGACCCCCCTGTACAGATCTCCAACCCCCCTGTACAGGGCCCTAAACCCCCCTGTACATACATTCAAATTACCTTCTTTTTACTTATAGCTACTACTATTTTACTATCTAAGTTTTTGTGACCTGAAATTCCTCATACAAAGCTGACAACCTGTTCCATGGATTAGAATCAGAGTTACAGGTATTTTTAGTATCATTCCAGGGTCTCTGACACCTCTGGCAAGGCTGAAAAGCCTCCTGACCAGGTTTTGGGTCGGCCAAAGGCATCATAGGAACCCCCTGGGTTCCAACAATGGTGAGCATTGCAGCACTCAGAAGAATATGATATTCTTTGTCATAGAAAATGTAAATTGTATATACTACCTGGAGTCTTCATGAAAGGAGCTGGTTGAAAACAATATCAGCAAAGATGATAGTACAGCCATCACTCTACTTTTTCTGCTGCTTGCTCCATGTATTACAAAATGCCAGAAGGTTTAGAAATCAGCATTCAAGGGGATGATCTTGTCAATTATCTGGTTTAACATCTTCCTCAATGTCTTTCTATCTTGCAGCCGCTTCAAAAAAGGAATTTCTTACTTTTGGCAAACTCTGGAAAAAAAGTAGACTTGGAGAATGTTCACCAAGTCTTCATAGCTTTTCACTTTACATGTTTCTGTATTATTTTCAGATTTGCTTGCTTAAATTTTACTTTTACAACTGCAATAAAACCCAGTATGTTATATACCAGTTGAAATCGTCCCACTGCCCATGGTCTCTGGATTCAGATGATAGTGCTGTCTTTACAATTTCACTTTAATTACTTTCTGGACCTTCTGAAACTCCTCCCATTAATTATTTCACTCCTTTAAAATCTTTACTTCATGATCTTTTGAGAGCTTTTATGCTATGCAGATAGATGCAGATTGAATCCAGCTGTGTAAGCACCATGAGTCCAGAAGAACTGGACATAGTGATAAGGAAGTCAGTTTGCTAGATGGATAGGAATAGTGGATGTTTTGAAATGGAACTTAAAAATGCTAGTTTCAGAATTATTACAAGCACTGTTGAAAAGACAACCTGTAATGACATGGATATTGACGACACATGTGGAAGCGGATGTTATTCTTTGAGCATTCCTGTGAAGCATTGGCCTCTCATAGACTTTGTTTGGGCTAGGTCAGAAAGCTTATTCCTGCTTGTGAAACCTCATCAACGCATAAACCAGTATTTATTCTGTGAAGAAGTTAAAGGAAGAGAATTACAGCACTTCTAGCCTTGCCTAATTTAGAGGAGGGGAGCTTTTTTTCTCCTGAAAAAATAACTACAGATCCATAAAAATAAAACAGAATTATTTTTCTCATTTTTATGTTAAAAATATTTGTTGGAGAACAATACCCAAGAAAACCCTAGACTTCCTATCTCTGAATACTCAAGTGGCTTGAGAACAAATCAGAGCAGATCTGCAGTCTTTGTTCTGTTCAGATCAACATCTGTCTGTTAATGAATAGGGTTTATTTGTATGACTGATGTCTAGAAATGTTATTTGTAAATTAGTGTATAAACTTTTTGTTTTTATTACTGTTTTGTTTCATATGCTGAAGATGTCAAAGAACTGTATATTAGAATTTCTCACTCTTTATATTGGCAAAGAGTATAACCTTCCATTGTGATCAGTTAACATAATGGCACTGAAGCATCACATGGAAAGAAATGCTGAGTAGAAGACACTAACTCAGGGTCGCTGTGATTTATTGATGTATTACTGGGATGTAGTTATTCAGCAGCTTAGTGAACTGTACACTGAGGATCGATATCAGAAACACAACAGATGAACTACAGTAACAAACACTTACAAAACCAAAGGAAACACATACAAGTTTGCAAAGACCCTTCTATGGTAAATGCTGAGGTCTAATCTAACCCCACTAGTGCAGTCCCATGTATGCACACACAGTTGCGCACACATCCCTGGCCTCCATAGGCTCCGGCCAACACATGCCTCTCTCTACAAGTTGTGTGGGTCCCATGAGGTACTGGCCAAAGGTGGGCTATGACAATTTCAGTGTAGACCTCCAGGAATACTTTTTGAAGGGATGAATTACAGGTATATAGGATTAAAACAATAGTTAAGGAGCTACCACTCCTATTGTATGCAGTACTGTACACATGAGATTCTGGTTTTTAAAACCAGATCATCACAGCTCCTCCTCCACTTGGGGGCCCTTCCCATGCTTCTGCACTGTATATTGTATTGTGGGGGCAGCCAGAGAGGGAGCTTTGACGAGATAATGTAGTGAGAGGACAAGGGGCAGTGGCTTTAAACTGAAAGAGAGAAGGTGTAGATGAGGTATTAGGAAGGAATTCTTTACTGTGAGGGTAGTTAGGCACAGGAACATGTTGCCCAGAGATGTTGTGGATGCCCCATCCCATGGATGGTTCAAGGCTAGGCTGGATGGGTCTTTGAGCAATCTGGTCTAAGTGGAAAGTTCCATGCTCATGGCTGGGAACTAGATGATGTTGGGGGTCCCCTTCCAACCCAAATTCCATGATTTTATGAACCTATGACGAGTTTGATTAGTTTAAATCCTCGAAGCAGCTCGGTTTGGTACCAAGTGAAGATGGGAGATATCTGATTTAGTTTACTAACATCTTTTTTATGTGTCTCCTACTGCAAAGTCTATGTGAGATTACATAATGCTCCCTTCAGGTTTTACAACCCCTGAATCCGTGGTCTATGCTTTTATTGAACTTTGCAGGAATGAAAAAGTGTGAAAAAGAAAGGAAAAAACCACAAAGAATTAATTTTTCTTGGTTTTACTAATTGCTTTTTTAATTTCAGAAATAGAATTCCTTCAATCAAAGAATAAATGAAGCATAGCCATCTTAATTTTTCTCATTATTTAGGAAGGCAGAATGGCAGTGTGACTGGAGAGAGGAATGAGACCATAACCAGCTGGGGTTAATAGCAGTGAAATTCTCTTTTAATCTCTTTGTCTTCCAATCTGCTCTTTCCTTGGTGTCCAGTCCTTTACCTATTCCACTTCTCTCCCCTGTTTGATTAACTGCCAAGAAGGCCTTAAGTGTTGGCTTGGTTTTCAGCATAGCAACTTGAAGTGTGTGCTTGAGGCTGTCTTTTAACAAACTGCGCAACTAACTGAGGTGGCCATGTCACATTTCTCAGGCACACTTCTGCACTGCTAATGTGAACTGAGTCTTGATTTATGAGTACACCTCTAACCAACTACTTTTTTCAGCTGTGAGGGTGTATTTCTTGATATAGTGTAAAAATTTCATTGTAAAATATATGAGGTTAACCTGCACTGACACTGAATTTTGAAGTCTGTTAAGTAGAATTAAAAATGAAATGCAGTACATCTACTTTTGTCCTATCTGAGAATCACTATTATGTTTTACAAGATGACATCAATAACAAATTATGTGCAAACAATAGCACATTAATTTGAAAATGCAAATTCAGGCAGATATTCCCAGCATAAGGCAAATGAATGTGAATGGCTCTGTCATTTGTGGTACAAGCTTTATTCATCATTTGATTCTGGCATCAGTGAACAGTAGGATGAACACCTCTCTTTTAGGTTTTCTGCTGAGAGAAAATCTGGGGTACTTTTTAATATAANAAAATATATAGTTTCAAAAAAGCTTTCAAATGAAAAAATTCAGATAGTTTCAAGGACTAACTGTTATGTTTTGACAGAAATAAGAGATAATATTTTCTAGGTATCAGGCACATTAAGTGATGACTAGGTTGAAACTCATTGAGGTCTTTGTTAGTAAAGGTTTTTTTTATTTTGTGACTATAAGAAGCTAAGTGTCTGTTGAAGCTCGTAGAGTGCTAAAATTAGAGAACTTCACACAATGGTTTGTCTGTCACAGAGCATTTAAGCAGACCTAGCAAGGTCTAGATTAATTTCAGGTCAAATTCATCTTGAATTTTATGTTTTCCACAAGCAATTTGAGTTACAGCTCATAATTTAAGAAGAAGCCTCCAAAAAACTTGCAAAGATGTAAAAGTACTTTGATGCAAGACATCTCTATCTGGGATTCTAACTAACATCACTTAGAGAGGAAAATTTCAACACTTCTACATAACATTGATTCACTTTGCTAATGTTTAGTGACTATGATTAAATTTTGGAAGTAGCAGATCAGATTTTAAAGATATTATCAAACTCTTTTTAGAACTCAAAATAATGCTGTGCTTTACAGAAATTATTACCATATTTTGGCAGAAATGCATGAAGCAGGTGACAGTAACAATTCTCTTTCTGCATTGGTTGTACATAAAATGCCACCAGCATGTCTTGTTTGTGTTACGAGGTTTTCTGCTATGGCACACTGTCAGGCAGTGGTCTTGACAAAGGGAAAAAGGAGTTGTTTTTCTTTTCCAAATTCCTCCAGTAATGGCCACTGCCACTGCCTCTTTTGGCTTGCAGGTTTGCTCAGCTATGTATAACTGCTTTCTGTTTTGCTCTCAGTAAGAATTTATGGCCTTATTTTGCATTACAGATCTATTCTTCAAAATTTCCTTGAGGAGGTAATGGATGAGTAAAAACTATTTTAAATAAAGATGGTCAATATTTTGTGCTGTTCTTGAAAGATTCTTCCAGGTCCACTTGTAAATTCTGCAGGTTCAGCAATCTCTGCTGCACCTCCTGGGCAAATGTATGTCCCTTAATCAATATTTGCTTGCTGTTATCTCAGGTTACCTGTGAGGACTGAGCAGTAGAAAAAGGAGCTTGTATCTTATCATACTTAATGGCTAGTACAGACCGTTGCATGGTATTTACTTCATACAAAGTGCTATTCTGCATTATGTTATGTGAAATTGCCCTTAATTTATAGTGTTAATTGTGAGCCTAAGAATAATAGCGCAATCCAGCTATCTTCTTAGTGTATGTCTTCAGACCACAGACAAATTAGTAAGTTAGTTGGTTTTGCTATGCGGCTCCTACAATTTTATTTGTTCTGAACTTGTATAATATATTGGCTCTAGCTGGTAGACTGTCATTAGATCAATGTGGTGCACTGCACAGCTAATTATTCAGGATATCTCTGGAGAAGTCCCCATGCAAAGGCTGCAGCACCAAAGGGTTGTTGTAGGTGAAAACTGGAGACACAAAGTCAGAAGTAATCTCAGATACACCGACTGGGTCTGTCTTAGTTTCTCTCTTCACAAGATAAAGACTGTAGATATCTCTCCCCTCTCTAGTGGGAAATTTGTCATCATTTACATAATTAAATAAAGCTAAGCTTACCAAGTGTGGGATTGTAAGCACTGGTGGATTCATTTGGATCTGTATGGGAGGAAACAGGTAGGTGGCCTGAGGGGAATGCAAATCTCAAGGTATTGCTTCAAGACCTGTGCTCTGGTGCCCTAATTGATCAGCCTGACAATTGTGCAGGAGGCTGGTAGGAGAGAGTGAAGGCAAAAAACTGCTTGAGGACATGGTACAGGACTTAGGAACAATAAGCAAGCACAGAAGAGGAGAGTTAAGTTATTCTGTTCTAGCATTTCTGTTTTCATTTCTGAAATGCCTCTGCTGGTCTCAGTGGTATACCTAATTTTTCATCATATATTATCCTAGTGCTTTCTCAATTGTTTGTTATTAAAGTTTTGAACCTGAAAGGTAAAAAAACCTCTGAGGTTTATAGGTAGTTGAGCATGGCCTTTAAATTTCTTTCACTTCTCAAAGTGACCAGAACTTACAACTTTCTCAAACCCTAGTGACCCCTTTAATCCTTCATCTAGGATTTAATTTCAAGACATGATCTCCATGATAGAAGAATATTCCTCCTTTTGGAGGAACTTGGTGGGAGGTGTGTGGCTGGCTCAATTCTCAAGGAACTAACTGGGTCGTGTCTGTGGGACCTGGGGGCAGGGTAAATGCAGTGCTGGTAGTTCAGAAAGATTTAGGGTCAGACTCCTGCAGTAAAATTTGTCTCTTGCTTACAGGGTTCCAGTGCTTTCCTACAGCAGTTATCAGTAGTGATGATGATTTCAAAGCTCCTTCTCATGATGCAGTTAGAAGAAGGAAGTTTATACTCAACAGAAAAATAAGACTTCTCTTATCTGCCTTCAAAAGCCAGGGGTGGCTGCTTAAGACAATGAAGCATTCCAAGTGAGAATGAATTGAGAGTTGCAAAAAAAACTATGCAGGTAACATATAAAAGAGCATGTGAACAAGGGTCCCTAACTCTGTGTTGGTGTAGGGTATGTAACTAAGAGAAGATATGAAGTTATAGGTAGTTGTCTTTCATGTTACACATATGAGTGACTTTTCTAGAAAAAAAGGCCAGTAGTGGATGCCATATCTGAGAGACACAAAATTAGATCAGGAAAAATTGCCATGGCACATTTTGAATAAAATATAGCTCATAAAGTCAAACTGATGTCTTGCAAATAAAGAAAAAAATGTAATCTGGAACAGTGCTTCTTTTGAGAGTTAGCTTTTCTTACAACAGTAGACAGCCACAAATATTAAATAACTAAGTGTTTCTTTTATGAGTGGGGCAGCCATTGCCCAGATAAATGTCAATGTGGTAAATGTCAACCCATCCATAAAGAGGATGTGACTCAGCCTAAATCTTGCACACAATCACAAGTGTATTAATATGAGTTTGACATACAAAGAAAGTAAGCTCCTTGAAAAATGTTTTGGTTATTTTTATTTTAGTTGCATAGCAATATTTGTTGAATAATATCACAGCAGAACCAAAATTCCAAGTGATTTTGTCATTGGTGATGCTCTTTGCAGCCATAGTCCAGGCTATCCAAAGCAAGCAGCTTACTGGTGAAGCTTAGCAGACCCTTTGTTTCTCCTATGTTTAGGTTTCTTGTGAAAGCAAATCAGAACATTGGTGCAGACACATACCTGATGATCAGGACTGTGATGTTCGCCTGAGAAGTCAAGTGAATTTAAAGCCTGTTGAACACAGTGACATGAATTTGAAAAGAAATATCTGACATGAAAAAACACAGTCTTAATGGCACACAATGTTTGGAAGTGGAATAATGTCAACGATGGTAAGAGATCAGCCTTCTTTTCCTTGCCTGCCTTGGTGTAGATGGTGTCATCAACAGAATAACTTAGTTCTTATCGTTACTATTTATGGAAACCTCAGAGCAGTTCAAAAAGCAGCAAAGGGTTTTTTTTGTAGTTTGTCCTTCCTAAAGCTTATGCTTGCACTCAAGTTTTGCAGATAATCTTCCCTTAATTGATCCACCCATCTTCAGGATCCATTCTCTTGTTTGAGTTACTGAGTTCCATCCCCTTTTCCCTACTGTGTAAGTTATTACAAGGAATGAGATATTTAATTCTTATTTATGAGTTATTTAACTCTTATTTATATTCTTTGTGATTTGCAAGTCAGCTTATGCCAGTACTTCCCTGAGATTATTTACTCAAAGAGATAGGTACATGTTAAAAAAACCCCTATAACTTAAATCCAGTCATCCTCTGTTTAAAAGTATTTGGTTTATTGTGTGGCAGGTCCTGATGCATTAACTGTAAATTTAAGAAGTCAGAAAACAAACCTTGATTTCTTTTTCTCTTTATTCACTA
>VXBU01003976.1:32398-49156 GCA_013400315.1 Bombycilla garrulus
GCTCTGCACAAGTCCCTGCCAGGAGGGGACAGCCGGGGGGGTCGGGCTGTGCTCCAGGAACAGGGACAGGAGCAGAGGGAACGGCCTCAGGCTGGGCCAGGGGAGGTTTAAGCTGAATATCAGGGAAAATTTCTTCACCAAAACGGTTTCCAGGCATCAGAAGGAGCTCCCCAGGGTGATGGTGGAATTCCCATCCCTGGAAGTGATCAAAAACCACGTGGATGTGGCACTTGGGGACACGGGGTGACTCGATGATCTTAGAGGTTTTTTTTCCAACCTTTTCATTTCTGTGGCACAAAACTGGACCACAAAATAAAGCTCATCCTTTTGCACACCCACCTTGTAACTCCCAGATCTGATTCCATCCGGGACTTCATCCTGGAAGACAAAACCAAGCTGATGAGAGCTCTCAGCCCCATCTTTGGGAAAGCTCTGGGATGTCACCACAGCTGCCAGAGGTGACAAAGTGACCAAAACACGCAGCCCAGCTCCCTCACTCCTCTGCAGACCAAGGAGAAGCAACATTCCTAATGGTTTATTTTGATTTTTTTTTTTTTTTGTGGGGCAAGATTCCTCTTCTCCAAAGGTTTTGCTTTGCTCATCCAAGCAGGAATTTGGGGAAAACTGCATCAGCTTCCTGGAGGAGCCCAGGTGCCTCCTCAGGTGTTGCATCTACCAACCCCTGATTTACAAAATTCCAAACTTCCCTCTGACATTCCCTCATTGTGGAATGTCAGCCCCACACAACCAGACTCAAAATTCTCAATCTCCATTTTCTCCACGAGCAGGGAGGCAACAGAACAACTTCTACAGGAGCAAATACTGTGATGGCAAAGAGGAAAATTAAGCAGTAAGAGTTATTTTTACTGATTTCAGGGTTAAATGGACCCAAATCAAATTCATTAAGAACAGCAGGGACAGTCAGTTCTTAAAATAAGAACAACTTTCAGCTAAAACTGAGGTAATTCTAACATAACTCCATCACATTAGACGTAATCACTACCAAAAATATTTTTTTTAATGAAGAAGAAATATTTAAACAACATTTAGGGTCATTTTGAGGTGAAAAAAAAAAAAATCATAATTCAACTTTAGAACCCAAGAGTGAGGGAGTAAGACAGTCCCCAAAGCTGTGAGTCCCTCACCTTCTCACCCCCTTTTTTTTGGAAAGTCAGGATGTTTTCTCACAGCTGAGGGAACAAAACCCTTTTGTCCAGGATACAGGGACAAGAAATAGGAAATAGGATGCTGGAAGAGCCATTTCTCCTACAAGAAGAAGGCTGGAAAGCTCTTAGTCAAATTTATCAGCCAAAACCAAATCACAGTGCAGCTCGTGCAAAAAAAAAATAAAAATTCTGTCAACACAAAAACAAGAATGGATTTGCCTTAAGAACTACTTACTAATGGAAAATAAAATAAATTAAAAGGACCAGGAGAAGTTTTTGGCTGTTTGCAGAGGGTCTATTAAAATCTAGAGTCTATTAAAATCCCAGCCTGTCTTGAAATTTTCAGAATTTAGTATTTTGGCCTTTCTTATGGCCACCAGTGCTGTTTCATCCATGAAAGATCCAAAAGAGCCCCAGTTCTGCTACAGTTTTAGTTTTAATTGAATTAAACAGACTCAGTCACTTGTCTGCTGTTTCCTCTTGGTCCGCAAAAGTTAAATAAAAATGTAAAAAATTAAAAAAAGTGAACATAAAAGATGTAAAAGAATGGATTTGGTACTCACAGAGGGGCAGGGCTGCACAGCACAGTCTCTCATTGCACAGTGGCTGTTGTCATCCCAGAAGGGACAAGGTTTCTGTAGGTTTACCTGCAAATAACACATCACCCTTTTCAATACCACACCTCCCCCATGCAGCCAAGCTCCCATTCCCTGATTTTCCAGCAGAAATCCACGTTCTGCACTTGTTTGTTCCCACACCAGCAGCTCCTTGGTGACCCAGATTGATAACATCACTCCTAACCCTGCTGTAAGTGCAGGTTATCTTTTTAATCCTTGCATCTTTCCCACACAGACATTTCCATAATTCCAGATTGTTCTGAGGGTCTGAGCTCCCTGGAGCCGGGCTGGGAGAGCTGGGAATGTTCACCTGGAGAGGAGAAGCTCCAGGGAGAGCTCAGAGCTCTGAAAGGGATCCAGGAGAGCTGGAGAGGGACTGGGGACAAGGGATGGAGGGACAGGACACAGGGAATGGCTTCAAATTGGAAAAGGAGATTTAGATGGGATATTGGGAACTGGGAATTCCTGGCTGTGAGGGTGGTGAGGCCCTGAAATGGAATTCCCAGAGCAGCTGTGGCTGCCCCTGGATCCCTGGAATGTCCCAGGCCAGGCTGGACGGGGTTTGGAGCAGCCTGGGATGGTGGAAATGTCCCTGCCCACGGAAAGGAGGTGGAACTGGATGGGCTTTAAGGTCCCTTCCAACCCAAACCATTCTGGGATCCCAGGATTCTAAACTTCCTTCAAACCACTCTCAGTTTTTCTGTCACAAATCCCAGCCCTGGAAGGAGGAAGGACACGAGCTTCTCCAACAAATCCAAATTTTTCTCTCCCGTGAGCTGGTATCGAGTGTCATTCTCCCAAAACAATCAATTTAGCAAGATTTGGAAGAGAGGAGGATAACTGAGTGGGAGCAGAATCCAACTCATGGAATTTAATCCATGGGATGTCTGGCAGCAAGAGGAAACTGAAACTCATCCAGGTTTTCCATGTCAGTGGGGAGTCACCATGAATCCTCTCATTATGGATCCCTGCTCATCAACATCTTTAAACCCCAGCTCACCAAGGGAACCCCTCTCATTAATGTGTTGCTTAAGAGGGAAAAATGCATGAGAAAAAATCTTTGAAATCTTCTTAGAAGCACACTGCATCCTATTAAGATTCTCCTCAGAAGGGTCCAGCTTTCTGACTGCAGCCTGAAAAGATCAGGGTTAAAATGCAGGTGGTCTGATTTTAACATGATCAGCCGTAAGTTTAAGGGAGACTTAAGAAAAAAAAAAAGGGGCAGAAGCACACAAATAAACACAATTCTTGTAAGAGAAAATGACCTTGTAGTATCTAAAATAGTCACTTTGCAGGAGTTCATTCAGCCTAGGAAAAAGTTTGTGGTTGTTGAAGGCATCGATGGTTTCTACATCGCAGGTGCAGTCATCCAAATAACCAGTAACCTGGGGGAGAAAAAATAAACAATAAAATCAAAATCAAAGCCATCAAAAGCAATAAATCAAATACAAACACCTCGGCCAGGACTTTTTAACACTGCAGACAAGAAAATAATTGATCATTTTCTTTCTTTTTCCCAGAGAGTCAAGTTAAGTTCAAGCAGAATGGGTGAAACTGCTGTGACAGCTGTGAGCTGCCAGCTCAGGTTCCCTCCTGGATGAGCCTCAGGAACCATTCCTGCTTGGCACAAAAACATCTGCTCTAAATCTGATGGATCCTTCTTGCATCATCCTGAACAAGTCAACAGGCTTTGTGCAAGCCCTGGAGGAAGAAAAAAAACAAAACAAAAACAAACCAAACCAAAAAAAGAAGAAAGAAGTCGTACAAACTCAGCTGTGCTTTCCTGACACATCCATTACTGGCTGATGAAAAAGTTGCTCAACACAGAAGGATTTTTGCTTCCTCCACGCCCCCAATGAATCCTTGGGGAAATCACAGAATCCTGGAATCATTCAGGCTGGAAAAGATCATGAGTCCAACCATTCCCCCAGCACAGACCCCTGTCCCCAAATGCCACATCCACAGAGCTTTTAAATTCCTCCAGCCCCTTCCAGCTCCTCAGGGATTCTCCCAGTTCCCTCAGCTTCTCCTCATAATTCAGCAAGAGCTACACAACTTAAATAAAAAATTATATTTACCCCCATGGAAATGGAGCTGAGAGGAGGATGGCAGAAATGGAGCACAGAGTCACATGAAATGGGGAGGTGGGGGAAAAAATAGCCAGAATTCCCTGCCCCAGTGGAGCAACTCTGTTTTGTTGAGGCAGCATGATTTGGAGGCTCACTCATATTTTAGGTGTTTACGCTGAAGCTCAGTGTGTCACCCTCACACATTTACTGAATTCTGTCCTGCATTTTGCATGGTAATGAAGATTAACAGCGATTTAAGATTTCCACTAACCTGAATCACCCTTGTAAAAATAAACAGCAGCAATTTGCTAATCCAGTTACCCAATTTAAAGCCGTTTCAAAATTACATATACATAAAAAAAAAACCCCAAACACATCAAAACAACAAACCGCAGCAAGCCACCAACCAACCACATTTTTATTTCCTGGAATCCTGGCATCCTTCAAGGCAGGAAGCTTAAAGGTTGGGTCTAAAAGTGACCTACAAAAAGATTTGGGGATAATCTTCAGCTGCTCTCTGTATCCACGCTTGACAAAGATGTCATTTCAAAGGAATGACGTCCCTGTGAGTGGAACATTAGAGCTTCCACTGGAAGCAGATTTGGGCCAGGTCTGTTTTTGTTATGTGACCAATTCAAGGCAGAACCAACCCCATCCTGAATTACAATCCAGAGTGAAGCACTGCAGATGATCCCAAAATCCTGAGCTCTCCAAATACCAGTTCATTGGTGGGATCAGCCTCAGGGTCACATCTGTGGGGGAAGGGGCGAAGGGAAAGGTGCTGGGAAAACTCCACCTCTGCTCAATCTCTCCTCCTCCAAGGATTTCAGTCGGATTGGGCAGAAATGGGCAATTTCCCAGCCTAGCAAAGCTCAGAGCCAAAGGAGCACAGAAGAGAAGCAGCACCAAGAACATCCAGAGCTGAGGCTCCTCGGAGCCCTGGTGACAGCCCCAGAGAACAGCTCTAAGCTGAGAGATTTAAGGACTCAGGGAAGTGGCAGTGTCAGATCATTTGGCAGGACTCGATCTTCATTTCATTTTGCTCCACGACCACCCCAGAACCCATTTTTCAGCCCTGGATGCAGCCATCCTCCCCTGGTTCGGGATTTCACCTCCTGCTGCCAGAGCAGCTGAGCTCTGGTACGTGTCCAACGTGCCCTCCGGTGGGTGGCACCTTAAAACACTTCCTCCCACCCCACAAACAAAACATTTACCTATTTATCTTCACCCTGCGCCAACGGGAGCAGCCCTTTGAGCTAAACAATGCATTGCTCGGCTCCCAAACACGTGCCGTGCGCTTGCTGGCTTTGTGAATCAGCGAGCCGAGGGTGTGAGAGCCCGGCAGAGGCTGAGGAGCAGGGCTGGGCTTTCCCACCGCCGGCAGATGAAACGGAACCGCCGGCACAGAGGCGGCTCCGGCTGCTGAGTCAGCTCCCATCCCGAAATCCGACCCACCTCGTGTGCTGGGAACACCGGCACCAGGGACTGTGAAACCCCAGGGCTCGGCCTCTGCTTCACCCGGCTGTTGGAACGCAGGGGGTTCCTGTGATGCCTTTGGCCGACCCAAACCCTGCTCAGGAGGCTTTTCAGCCTTGCCAGAGGTGTCAGAGACCCTGGAATGATACTGAAAATACCCGTGGCTCTGATTCCAATCCATGGAACAGGTTGGCAACTTTGGATGAGGAATTTCAAGTCACAAAAACTTAGTAGTAGTTATAAGTAAAAAGAAAAGAATTTGAGTGTGTGTCCAGGGGGGTTTGAAGCCCTGTACAGGGGGGTTGGAGATCTGTACAGGGGGGTCTGAGGCACAAGATGGAGAATTCTTACACGTGGCATGTTATCTTTTGTTCTTCTTCATCACCTCCATCTTCTTGGTGCTGCTGGCACTTTGGGATTGGTTTGACACAGATCTGGACAGTGTGGTGTGAGGGGCACGGGTTGGTAATTAATGATAAACATTNGCTCTTTCTGCTCCCGAGTGCCACAGGAACATCCCCTGAGCCGTGGATTTCGGGATTTCTTCTGGCTATGTCCCACAACAATTTTTCCTGCTTGTTGTGCAGCCACAACAGGGCACAGGGAATGCCACAGAGGCTGAGGGGTTGGGTTTAGCCTGTGCCAACTTTCCTGGCACCGCCTGCTCTTCTGGACAAGCAGCCCCAAGCTGATGGTGAGCAGATGCCTTCCTGCTCCCCCAGGAGTTTCCCGGCACAAAGGAGTTGGACTTTGATGATTCTTGTGGGTCCATTCCAACTCAAGTTATTCTATGATTCTATGAAATTATTTCCTTTTCATCCTTGCCATTGTTGGCAGCCAGCTGAGGACAGTCACTCCTGCACCTGTCCTGGAAGCATTATCTGCATTTCCAGGTGCTTCATCCCCATCTTTTGCCCAGAAAACAAGGACTAGGCTTTTCCAGAACTCACACAGAAGTGAATCTCACGTGGGAGCCTCAGGAGGGGGTCAAACCACAGGGCCTGAAGGTGCTGTGAGTTATTCTGAACAGCATCCCAGAATGGCCTGGGTTAGAAGGGAGCTTAAAGACCATTCTGTGTTCCACCTCCTGCCATGGGAAGAGACACCTTCCATCATCCCAGGCTCCTCCAAGCCTCATCCAACCTGGCCTGGAACACTTCCAGGGATCCAGGGGCAGCCACAGCTGCTCTGGGCACCCTGTGCCAGGGCCTCCCCACCCTCAGAGGAAGAATTCCTTCCCCATCTCCCATCCATCCCTGCCCTCTGGCACTGGGAGCCATTCCCTGTGTCCTGGCACTCCATCCCTTGTAAATCAACTCCATCTTTCCTGTCCTCTCCCTTCAGGTCACAATTAGGCCGCCCTGAAATCTTGTCCTTTCCAGGCTGAACAATCCCAACTTTCCCAAGCCTTTCCTCACAGGAGAGCTGCTCTGATCACCATGGTGGCCTCCTATGGATTCCCTCCAACAGCTCCGTGTCCCTCCTGCTCCTGCAGCGCTCCAGGAGGGCTCTCACCAGAGCAGAGCAGAGCAGAGGGGCAGAATGTAGAATATCTGCTTCTCTCCACCTGGAAACTCCTCCTGCAGCTACCCCGTGTCACTGTCTGCAGGGTCCCCTAGGCTGGGATCACCCACAGCAGGACATTCAGGTGGTTGGAGTTCGTGATTTGCCTTTTTTCTCAGCTCAATCGGTGAAGAAGACGCAGAAGCCGTTCTCTGAGGTTTTCAAGGTTGTTTATTCTCTGTTATCTAAGGGATTTTCTCTCTGAGGTGCAGAGGTCTGTCCAGCAAGCTGGTCTGAGGCACTCTGCCTGCCCAGAGGGCAGCTCTTATCTTTTATAGCTCAATCTATGTAATTTAATATTTACTGTTAATTTCCAATGTGTGACCCTCACATCACATTGTCCAGTTCTCTGACAAACCAATCCAGAAATGCCACCCTGGCTCAAAGATGGATGACATGAAAAAGAAGAAGAAATAACACACCACGTGTAAAAACCCTCCATCTTAGCTCTAAACTTCGTATCATAACAACGTCACAAACTCATATTTTTACCTTCTAACAGCCTAATTTATACTCTACTTATCTTTTGCGAGTTGTAATTCTTCCTGCAATGATGGTAATTTTTTCCAGGGACTCCAATCAAACCCACAAGGGTCTTGGGCATCGTGCCAAGGCCTCCGAGCCCACAGCCCGGGTTCCAGGGAAGCCAGGGGAACAGCCTGGACTCCAACACCCCAGAGAAACTTGGAACTGTGCAAGGAATGAATTCCTGCCCCGGGGGCTGCAGAGTGAGCACCAATTCACCAGGAAGGCAAGGACAGCTTGAAAGCCTGCCCAGGCACCAAGGAGCAAACTCTCCATGCCCACACTCAGCCCTAATGACAGCGTCCTGCCCACAGAAACATTCCCAAAGAGAACCAACCCTCGGGCAGACCGGAAACCTCGGCAAAATCCCCGTCTGCCAAACACCTGCAGCACATCCTTAATGCAGCTGCATCAGCCTGCAAACAGCAAATGAACAATAATTACCAGGAATATACAGAAGACATCCACGGCTGACTAAAGCTGTGATGCAAACAGGAATATCTCGAGGGGGGGGATGAGCTGCCTGTAGAGTTTGAGGGGATTTTGGTATTGGAATGTTAATCAGAGCTTGGAAAGCGGAACGCGGTATTTGAAACACAAGTTTGTAGCAACAAAATGACGTTTCTAATAAATGTTTCGGGGCTGCTTGGTCTCTAAGGAAGGGGGATGAAATAACAGTGACAAAAAGCAGGTGAGGCATTGCCCTGGGTGCAGACAGACAGGAGTGCAACACCCATTCCAGAATCACGGCCTGCTGAAGTCAGCACTTGGAATATTGCTGGAGCAGCACTCCCAAAAGTGGCCCTTGCCAGCTGTCCCCACACAGGCTGACAGACAAGTCAGAGCTCTTCCAGTCACCCCACACTCAGGCTTCTTCACCTGAGAAACTCATGAAACACCATGAGCTGGTCCACAGGAGGAAACCAAGAGCTGTACCAGCCCTTCAAGGAGCTAAATAAAGGAGGGCAAAGCAGATCATTTAAGGTTGGCCCTGTATTTTCTTTGGTGGCAAATAAAAACCACCAGCCCAGTTCTGCACAAGAGGATCAGCAGATTATTTTTAACCAAAAGATGAGGCAGCCCTCGGGTGTGATTTGAAAGGTTTGGTGGTTAGAAAGGTTGAGAAATGTCATGCCCTACATGACACCTTTTCCTAAAGGTAATAAAAAATCCTGACCTGAAGACTTGTGAGGAAAACCAAGCTGCTCCACATAATGAAAAGTGTGTTGCAACAACCCAGCAGCTCCTCCAGCCCAAGGAAAAGAGCTGCCAGTCCCTGCCATGCCAGAATGCCAGTTCAGTTATTGGTTATGGCTCCTTACCCCATTCCACACTCCTGAATCAACATTCAATCCTTAGGAGACAAACTCCTCTGTTTACAGGAAGCTGCAAGGAAAAACCCTGCCGAGATCCAGAACTGAAATGCATGTTTTGAAATTCTTTATCAGCAGAGGTTTTATTTACCATTTCCACAGGAAGCTGAAAGTGTCAAGAGCCACCCCACAGCCAAGAGTGTAATTCTATTTGTTTCCTTCTCCACTCTCAATTCCTGACCCACATTTAAGGACTAGAAATTTAATACAGCAAGAGTAGCCTTCATAAAGGCTTCCTGTTTTTAAAGTCAACAAAATAAAGGACTAAAGATATTGTGACATCCTCACTCCTTGATCTTGCAAATGTGCTTATTACAGGAATTACTCAGGTTGCAAGTGACCACAAAAACCACCTTATGTCACCTGCTGCCATGGCAGGGACACCTTCCACTGTCCCAGGGTGATCCAAGCCCTGTCCAACCTGGCCTTGGACACTTCCAGGGATCCCGGGGCAGCCACTTGGCTTGTGCAAAGTGGTGTCAGAAGGAACTGCAGAGTGATCTCCTCCTTAAATCCACATGCTTGGCCGGCTGTTCCCCAGTTCTCATTACTGCACCTCAACAGAAGCTGCACTGAGTGCACAGTGACACACCTGGCACACAACGAGAGGAATTAACCCTGGAAGAGTTTCAGGGAGCAGAGCTCACAGGCAGGAGCCTGCTGCAGCCAGGTTCTCTCCTGGACAGCGGAGCTGGGATAACAGCACAGCAGGAGAGGGGATGAAGCAGCTCCCAGGGATACAAGTGATATCCCTGAAACATCCCAGGAGAAGCACCTGAGGAAGAAATGCTCAACAAGTTGGAGCACTCCCCTCTTCTGACAGGAGCAGGGAGAGAATACAGTGAGAATAAGATGCAATGGAAGAGAATCACAGAATCCTGGAATGCTCTGGGTTAGAAGGGACTTTAAAGCTCATCCAATCTCACTCCTGCCATGGCAGGGACACCTTCTACCACCCCAGGCTGCTCCAAGCCCTGTCCAGCCTGGCCTGGGACACTTCCAGGGATGCAGGGACAGCCACAGCTGCTCTGGGCACCCTGTGCCAGGACTTCACCTCCCTCAGAGGAAGAATTCCTTCCCAATATCCCATCCATCCCTGCCCTCTGACAGGGGGAAGCCATTCTGTGTCCCATGCCTTGTCCCCAGTCCCTCTCCAGCTCTCCTGGAGCCCCTTTAGGCCCTGGAAAGGACTATAAGATCTCCCCGGAGCCTTCTCCCCTCCAGGCTGCACACCCGCAGCTCTCCCAGCCTTTACACACACGAAACCTCCTGCAACCCTCGGAGAATCTCCCTGCCCTCCTCCGAACTCCCCCGGGCAGCTCCCCACCCTCCCCGCGCCCACTAACCCCACGCAAACCCCTCTCCTCCCCCTANCCCGGGGCGCGGCCCCCGCCGGCTACGCGCGATCCCTCACGGAGCGGGACACGGCGGGCAGGGCTCGGGGACACCGCGGGCAGCACCCGGGGACACCGCGGGCACCACCCGGGGACACGGCCACGCTTCCCGGCGGTGTGAGTCACACAGTTCAACGAAGGGACGTGAGGGCGGCAGAGCTGACGGGCTCCGCGCGCTCCCCTCACGCCCAGCGGGAAGGCTCGGCGTGCAGCCCCTCAGCCTGCGCTCAGACAGATCAAAGTTTTATCATCAAGATTGTGAAGAACGAAGTTCACGCTTCATAGTTTTTAATATTTAATAAGGATAGAAAGTGGGAGTTTGATGTCCAGCGCTGGGGTGACGAAAGTAATGCCACAAATGTTGTAAAACACATGTAAGGTCTTGAGGATGTTGTGGGTTGTTTTGTCTCTACCAGGAAGTTACACCACTGCCACCTACAAGGGGAGGGAAGAGCAGTGTAAAACAGTGATGTGCACATTACAAAAGAAAAAAAAACACTTTTCAAAAGGAGAGTGGAGCAATGTAAAACAGTGATGTGAACATTACAAAAGGGAAAAAAAACACTTTTCAAAAGGAGAGTGGAGCAATGTAAAACAGTGATGTGCACATTACAAAAGAAAAAAAAAACTCTTCATGCCACTAAGGAGCCAGTGGGTGAAAAGAAATGCTAATATTCCACACCAAAGTCAATTTCAATGAATATTCACTTATATCAATTACCTGACAGTGTCATCCAACCATTTGGTTCATTTATATCATGGACCATTTGTAGCCTTCACAATGACTGGAGAGAGAAAATTAGAGAAAAAAAAAAATTACTTAATTCACCCTCTGAGTTGTGGTTCAGAATTATCCAGTGTGTTTTTCTGCCAATAATCTGACCACAAATACTTTATTTCTTTGCTCCTCAAAATCACTAAGCAGATTTAAATTACAAAAGTTTATTATTTTGTGGTTGCCCCATCCTGGAAGTTTTCAAGGCCAGGCTTGGAGCAACCTGGGATAGTGGAAGGTGTTTCTGCCCATGGCAGGGGGTTGGAATGAGATGAAATGTAAAATCCCTTCTAAAATCAGTCTGGGATTCTGGGACACCAAACCTTGTAGGTTTCACCAAAAGCACATCCACTCTGAGGCAGAGCATGAGGAAAAGCCAAAAGTGCTTCCCATGCCAGCAGAATTCATTGGCATGTTTTGGGATGAGCTCCTGGGGTAAAGCAGGATTTGGGGGAGCAAATGGTCTTTGACTTAGGTCCCTTGCAGAGCCATAGGATGGGAGCGAAATCCCAATATTTTTCTTGGCTTCCCAGTGCTGGAGGGCAGGGATGGCTGGGATATTGGGGAGAGATTCTGCCCTGTGAGGGTGGGGAGGCCCTGGCGCAGAGTGCCCAGAGAAGCTGTGGTTGCTTTTTCCCTGGAAATGTCCCAGGCCGGGCTGGACAGGGCTTGGAGCAGCCTGGGATGATGGAAGGTGTCCCTGCCCATGGCAGGGGATGGAATGAACTTTAGGGTCTCTTCCAACCCAAACCATTCCATCATTCCTTGACCTCCATGAGGTCTCCCCGCACTCCTCACCTCTCCGCCTCTACCCACACTCCGCCGCCTCTCTTTAACCCGCGCTGCGTCCTCCGAGCGCTACCACAGCCCGTACCCACCGCATTTGATGTCCGTGACGGTGGCGGCCCCTCACGACAGCAGCCGCGTGTCGCGACAGGCGCAGCCCTCCCCGCCGGCAGGGGGCGCTGCGCGGCGCTGAGGCCCGGGCGGGAGCGCCGCCCGCCGCCATGGCCCTTCCCGGCATTCCCTATGAGCGGCGGCTGCTCATCATGGCGGACCCCAGGGACAAGGCGCTGCAGGACTACCGCAAGAAGCTGCTGGAGCACAAGGAGATCGACGGCCGCCTCAAGGAGTGTGAGCGCGGGCACGGCGGGCGGTGAGGGGATGGCGGGCTGGGCGGCGCTGAGCGCCCCGCGGAGCCCCGAGAGGGAACGCGGCGGCCGCGGCGCTGCCCGCGCTTCGTCATGGGCCTGGCCGGGCCCCGGGGAGTTGGGCTCCGCTCCCCTGCGCGAGGCTCCGGATTGTCACAGAATCACGGAATCATTTAGGTTTGGAAAGATCTCTGGGCTCAGCGAGACCGATCTGTGCCTGTCACCACCTTGTCAATACAGCAGAGCATTGAGTGCCACGTCCTGTCCTTCCTTGGGCACATCCAGGGATGGAGACTCCACTGTCTTCCTCGGCAGCCTTTCCCCATGTCTGACCTCCCTTTCCGTGAAGAAATTTTCCCCAATAACCAGTTTAAACTCACAACCTATGGCAGTTTCCCCTTATCCTGTCCCTGTTCCTGGAGCACAGCCCGATTCCCTGGCTGTCCCCTCCTGGCAGGGACTTGTGCAGAGCCACCAGGGCCCCTGAGCCTCCTTTGCTCCAGGCTGAGCCTTCCCAGCTCCCGAGGGATTCTCCAGCCCCTTCCCAGCTCCTCAGGGATTCTCCAGCCCCTTCCCGGCTCCTCAGGGATTCTCCAGCCCCTTCCCAGCTCCTCAGGGATTCTCCAGCCCCTTCCCAACTCCTCAGGGATTCTCCAGCCCCTTCCCAGCTCCTCAGGGATTCTCCAGCCCCTTCCCAGCTCCCTCAGCCTCTCCTGGTGCTCCAAACCCTTCCCCAGCTCTTTTCCCTTCCCCACATTAGCTCAAGGGCCCTTATGGTCTCCCAGTCTCACTCCACCTTTGCTTTGCTGCTGGAAAATGATCCGATCCTGTATTCTTGTGGGGTTGAAGGTGACCAAAATCCTGTGTTTGTTTCCTCTCCTAGTAAGGGAACAGCTGAAAGAACTCACCAAGCAGTATGAGAAGTCAGAAAATGATCTCAAGGCCTTGCAGAGCGTTGGGCAGGTGCGTGAGGGAAACGAGGTGTTGGCATCCTGGGCTACTTGTTGACAGTAAAGTCACTTTTGCATCCATTTTTAGCATCAGGAAAGTGGGAACAGCCCAGGTAAAACCAGCAGGGGCTCTGACATCAGGAGCTGCTGGGTTGGGGATGGGTTGCAGTGTATTTGAGTCCTGCAGTGTTCATTTCTCCAGAGGCTAATGCTGTATTTACTCTTTCACAGATTGTTGGTGAGGTTCTTAAACAGCTGACAGAGGAGAAGTGTAAGTACCTGAACTGTTATATGTGAAAATCAGGGAATCACGAGCTGGTTTGGGTTGGAAAGAACCTTAAATCCCATCTCATTCCATGGGCAGGGATGGTGCAGCCACAAAATAATAACCTTTGGAAGTTTAAATCTTGTTAAAGTTATGGAGAAATAAATAACTGAAGTGTTGGTGATCAGAGAATTGGCAGAAAAACATTCTGGATACTTCAGAAACGCAGCTCAGAGGGTGAATTGAGTAAATTTGGGGTTTTTTTCTCTAATTTTCTTTCTCCAGTCATTGTGAAGGCTACGAATGGACCAAGATATGTTGTTGGCTGTCGACGTCAGGTAATTGATCTGAGTGAATATTCATTAAAAATGGGTTTTGGTGTGGAATATCAGCATTTCATTTCATCCACTGGCTCCTTAGAGGGGCTTTTTCTTAGTTTTTTCTTAGTTTTTTCCTGAGTTTTCTTAGTTTTTTTCCTGAGTTTTCTTAGCTTTTTTCTTGAGTTTTAGTAGTTTTTTTCTTGAGTTTTCTTAGATTTTTTTCCTGGGTTTTCTTAGATTTTTTCCTGAGTTTTCTTCCTTTTTTTCCTGAGTGCCAGGGCTTCCCTACCCTCCCAGCCAGGAATTCCTTCTCAATATCCCATCTAAACCTGCCCTCTGTCTTTTTAAAGCCATTATTTTTATCCATATCTTAATTTTTTTTCCTCTTTCTGGAGAGAAACTGATATTTTGGGACATAAATAAACTTAATTTCACTCTGGGGCATGTGAGGTAATCTTGATGTTCTGTGTTGAAACAAAGGTGAATGCTAATGAATAAATTGTCCTTGGATGAACCAACACTTTGGAGATGATTCTTCACTAAAAACACTCTTTTATCTTAAAAAATCCTTGATTTGCTACCAGAAACTCAAAAAAACCCCAAAACAAAACAAAAAAAATCCCTGATTGTTTTCAAAATGTCAAAATATCAAAGACAAACAGTTTGTCCCCGACTAGAAGGATGATTTTTTGATCAAAGCCCTCGTGGCTGAGCTGCTGCTGCTCAGGAGGGAGGAGAGCAAAGCTGTTCAAGTGGCAGCAAAATTACTTCCCTATCTCAAGTGCACGAGCTGAGAAGGTCAAGTGGTTTCTCTTTGTTTTCTTCTCACTGCAAAATAACTTCAGTCTGTTGGGCAGAGTTGAATCTGAGAAGATTCCAAGCTGTTGAAAAGTTTTTTGGATAAGGAAGCTGGAAAGAGTGACCCCAATAAGAGAGGGGGAACAGCTCCATCCTAAACCCTTCCAGAGGGTCAAGAACCCGCCTTATAAATCCCCCAGCAGGGACAGTGAGGAATTTCCAGCAATCCTGAAAAAAAGATTGTCAAAATCCTCTTTTAGCAGGCTGTACTGGGATGTGGTTAAAAATCCCATAAAAGTTTTTAGTTTTCAAAACTGCTGAGGCGGGAGAGGAGGCATCTGAGGTGAAAGAGGAATAACTGAACAGCTGACTTCAAAGAGGGGGAAGTAATGACACAGGAAAATGTTCAGCTTTTTGTGAGGGCTGTTTAGTTATCCTGAAACAGCTGTTCCTGTGAGGAGCAGAGGGGAGGGTTAGATCTGGATCCAGCCAGATTGACAGCAGTAAAATTAAAAATTAATGATGGACTAGAAAGCAGTCTTTGTTTTTAAAGTGGTGGAGGTAAGTTAATGACTTTTTGGTGTGTCACTCTGTAGCCTTGTTTTTTCTTGTGTGTGATGGAACAAGGAGTGCAAACTCCAGGGAACATCTTGGCTAAAATCAGGAATTTTAGAATTAACAGAATTCTTTTTTTTTATTTTTTTTTTTTTTTGGAATCAGCTTGACAAGAGTAAACTGAAGCCAGGGACGAGAGTTGCTCTGGACATGACCACTCTGACTATTATGAGGTAGGATTCTGCTCTTCTCATCATAAAAAAGGGGAAAAACATTAAACAAAGGCTTGAATAATCACTTCTGCAATATTTTGGAAACGTTTTCTGCAAACCAATGCTTAAGTAAGGGCAGTTACTTTGAGGGAAGACTTGTGTGTCTGTTTTAATATGATTTAAAAAGAAATTGGTTGTTCTTTAGAAAAATTTTTAGAAGTACTTTNAAAAGAATTTTTTTTTTTTTTTTTTTTTTTTTTTTGGAATCAGCTTGACAAGAGTAAACTGAAGCCAGGGACGAGAGTTGCTCTGGACATGACCACTCTGACTATTATGAGGTAGGATTCTGCTCTTCTCATCATAAAAAAGGGGAAAAACATTAAACAAAGGCTTGAATAATCACTTCTGCAATATTTTGGAAACGTTTTCTGCAAACCAATGCTTAAGTAAGGGCAGTTACTTTGAGGGAAGACTTGTGTGTCTGTTTTAATATGATTTAAAAAGAAATTGGTTGTTCTTTAGAAAAATTTTTAGAAGTACTTTTAGCTGTTTCAAGCTGTGTTTTAAAAGTTTGCTAAGTTGGGTTTTTTTTCTGTTTTTTAAGCACGTGAGGTGGGAAGAGAAGAAATACTATTGCTGTAAAATTTATGGGAATAACTTCACGAATTTATAAATGTGTCTACACAATAAAAATATCTCTTCTTACCCCTTGTTTTGCAGATACCTTCCCAGGGAGGTGGATCCCCTGGTTTATAACATGTCTCATGAAGACCCAGGAGATGTTTCCTACTCTGAGATCGGAGGCTTGTCAGAACAAATCCGAGAGTTACGGGAGGTACCCAGTGCCTCAAACCCCCACCAGATCCTGATCTGTGCTCCCTCTGGAGCTTTTCAGGGCAAATCCACCTTTTTGTTGTGTGTCCATGGGGCTGGTCAAGGATCCTGTCAGATCAGTGTTTGATTTCAAGTGCTTGCATTTGGATTTAAATGAAGATAGTCCTTTAGAGAAGAGGGTTTAAAGGATCTGAGACCCTTTAGGCTGTGGGAGGGCCAGCAAAGCAGACTGGAATTTTGCTCAAAAAGTGCCAGGATTGCTCTGGGGAGTGGAATTAGGACAGCAGGGATGTGATTTGAGCAAACAGCATTGAGAGGACGCAGAGCCAGGGCAGGAGTAGGGATTGATCTAGAGGATCTCTGACATTTTCTTATTAAACTGTTTCTCACACAGAAAATGCTGCCGATAAATAAAAATACAGGTATATTAGAAACAGGCTGGCAGGTGCATTATTAACTGTTTAAAACTCAGAGGCTCAGTTTGTTCTCTGTCCCTTCCCAGGTCATTGAGCTGCCACTCACAAACCCAGAGTTGTTCCAGCGTGTGGGAATTATCCCTCCTAAAGGCTGCCTGCTCTATGGCCCCCCTGGTGAGGCTCAGCAAAGGGCAACAAGGGTGTGGTTGTTGCTTTCAGACTGTGGCAAGAGCCTTCTTTTTTCCTCCTTCTTTCCCTTTTTATTTTTATTTTTTCCTTTCTTTTTTTTTTCTATTGTC
>VXBU01003978.1:0-41018 GCA_013400315.1 Bombycilla garrulus
CTGGGTAAAACTGAGAAAAACCATTCAATTCAATGGTCGCATCATTTTATGAGCCAGCAAATGTAAAATTTATCTCCTCCCTTTCTCTCTCTTGTTAAAGGGATGGCAAGATTTTTTCCCCCTGCTTTTCCTGTAATGGTGGTCTAAAGGCAAAGAGAGTATTCTGCAGCCTTTCTTTGGAGACCAGAGCCAGGTGAGGAGAGCAAGAAACTGTACAGTCAATTACAGTGGGAAAAAATAAACCAAAATATAATCCATGAAGGAAAAGCACTACTCAGAGCTAGCAGTTATTGTAGTTCAAGATGACTTGGATTCACACACGTGAAATGAGATCAGCAGATGAAACCTAACTCAGAAAATACTGCTCTTCTCAAATCAGTCTTTTACTGGAGTGCACCACAGGTCCTTTCCCATCCTGAGCCCTGTGGCTGGGAGTCCTTGTGACACAGTGTGAGGTACCTGTGCCAGCTGTGCACTGCTCCCCCACCTCCCTCTAACTTTGCAAATCCCAACCAACCCAAAATACTACTGACTCCATTATTTTTTGGCACGTGCTTGTAGACAAGAGTATTTAAGTGAGCAATGGACTCCACAGAAAAGCAATGGCAAGTAGGTACAAAAATATATGTGTGTGCATTTTGTCTCATAAATAAAAGCAACATTTAATCATAGTGATTCTGCAAGCAAAAGTAGGTCTTGTCTAAAGGCCAAAGATTTATCTGATATACAAAGAAACCAGGGATGATTTTTCAGAAGTATTAAAAAGCTTAATTGGGTTATGATGATGGAATAAGAAGTCCTTTCAACCACTTTTATAACATCAGCTCCTAGCAACCAGAGTTATTTCAACCTCACACTCCTACCTGCCAAGGCACAGATATGGGACACAATCTGTGATAAAGCTTGTAATATCCAAGCAGGAAATTGCAAAATTATGGGCAATTGACTTCCTCTGTACAAATAGCCCTACTTCCAGCACTTGCAATTTTGAACTGTAGAAGGATAGCATGCCAAATTTGTGTCAGTCATGGGTAATTTTTGGGACTAAATAAGTAAAAGGGGCCCTAAAGGCAAGCATAGGCTAAAAGCTTAACATAATTTTGATTTTAAATTTTAAGTCACTCAACATTCCTTTAGTAATATTTTTAAGCAGAGATATTATTTTCTTTGCAAATGTATTTTTTCCTGTTGTGTCTTCCTAATGGAAATCGTATTAGAATCACTTGGTCTTGCATTGTCTTCCTAACCTTTAGTACTCAGAACCCAATATTAATGTATCAGCTGCCCAATGTGTGACAGAAGGAATCAAGGGTAAGTCTTCTCAATTAACCAGCAAAATGGAAGTGTGCTGCACGGTTTAAAAAATACTTTGTGCCATTCTCATTTTGCATTCTCTGACAAATGCTCCAGTTTTGTGACTCACCTTTGACACCTTGACAATACCTAACAACATTTTCCCTTCTGTCTGCTGTATTATCAGGAGAATCTCACAGGCTTTTTTACCCTGCTATTCTTCTGTCCTTGCCCCGTTTCATCACAGATCACAAAAGAAATATATGCTCCTTATCCACTCCTCTTATTAGCCTGGGTAACATCCCATCATATTCTTTGATGCAAATTGCCTGCTCAGCTTAGGAGTTCCCATCGTTCCTCTTGCAGGGTAAGGACACATTACCTTTCCTTGCCTCATAAAGGATCCAGCCAAACCAAACCAAACAACCAAACCAACCCAAACCACATCCTCTCCAGCACTTGCCTATCCCTACATTTCCCTGGCTGCTTACTGGCCCTGATGTTGTTGTTTCTTAAAGCCAAAAGTCTTTTAAAAAATTCCACCCCATCTACTCCTAGAATTTACTGGGATCTCGCAAAGTCAACACATCCCTGTCCATTTAAAATGTGGAAGGGTTTGATCTCCTGCAATGCATGCTTGAGATTCTTCAAGCTTTCAACTCTAAGGACCATTGCAGAATTTTACACTACATTCAGATTTCATAAACTTGTAACATTTCCTGCATTTGAGACATTAGTCCCCACTAATTTTCTTCCAGCTGGTCAAAACACTTCAGATAAGCATCTGACTTGCCATTAAAAAACCCAAATATTACCTGAAACTTTTTTTTTTTAACAACTCATTAAGCAACACTAAAATAATTATCAATAACCTCAACTATATTTTACACAATGCAAAGACTGCTGAACATATTAGCTCTGTAACACCTACAAGTTAAATACAGAGTATGTTCATTTTTGGCCTCAGCCCAGTTAAAGGTACTATTTCATAATACTATACTGATTGCTCTGTGCAACTAAGGATAAAAAAAAAGAAGGCAAATTTTCAGCTGATGGACACTTTTAGGTTGGGTGCAGCAGGGCCTGGGATATGATCAAGAGAGACAATATTTGCAAAGTACCTTGTAAAATTCTTTTTAGTTTTGGTTACTTTCTTATGAAATATGTTTTCCCTAATGTTATAAAAGCATGTAGGTGGCATTATTTTTATTTTTACGGCATGTCTAAAGGCTGCAAAATCTCCCTGGTTCACCTGAAAGTTGAACTTTACTTTTTTGAGGCAAGTAGCATGGACATGATGAAGGGACTCAATAATACAACTGAATTGGGTGTGCATTCAAGGAGCTTGTCACAAGCATAACACTGTTTCAGCTTTCTAGCTGCATGGCACAAAGGGGCTCCAATGACTTCAGTACATTCTTCATGCTCCTTGTTGTGTTCCTCCCATTTTGGTTACCACTGTCACACCTGTGAACTGAAGTGCCATTTGTGGGGGGAAAGCAAGACAATCCAATTCTCAGCCTACTTTGGAGCCAGTCTGGAAACAGGTGAGGTTCCCAAGTCCATGAACGCAGCTCTTGCTCCTCTGTGAAGCTGCAGGACTGTGTCAATCCCAGCCCTGACGCTGCTCTCCCAGCCCCATGGTGGCACTGTGGGAGCAGTGGGACAGGTCTGGGAGTGCAGCCTCCTATCCAAAACACTCATCCTCCTCCAAGAGACAAATGTGCAGTCTGCATGCCAGGAATGCAGTAATGGTAACCCCAGCAAGGCACAAAATTTAATATGAGGATGTACTGTGACTGTAGAGCAGAAAACTTGCCCCTGCTGATTGTGCAGGATGCAAGTGTTCAGGGTAAATGAAACAGAAAAGGCTGCTAAGTCATACTCTGCAAGTCAACAGAAAATAGAGAGAAAAAGCAAAAGCTAACAGAAATGCAGATCAAAGTTTGGCACATGAGTGTGCTTCTACAGTATAGAAAGCAGCTGTTAGACTTTCATCTGGCTTCTCATCCTACTTACTACGCAGAATTTCACTCAAATTATGAACTGAATGTGGTTCTCTTAACTTTTTAAACTTTTTAAAAAAATGCCTCAAGTTTTCACACAGACTGTACACCCAGTGGTTATACTATAAAAATATTTAGGGCTGGCTTAAAGCCAGACTTTTAAGTGTCAGTTCTTGGTTTAAAATACCAACATGGCATGCGGAAAATGAACTAATTTCAATAAACACTCATCACCACCATTCATTAGCCAGATGCAATTCATTCAAGGAAGAAAGGAAGGATTGATGAACATTCCAATCAATATTCAAGATCTGAGGTATTTCCTAGGTCACAGAAGCCACTTGAGATTTCTCGGCAAGGTCACCTCTCGCTCCTGATGTTCAGGCAAGAGGAGAGCAGTGGACATTGTTCATCTTGACTTCAAGAAGGTTTTCCACGCTGTCTCCGTAACGTCCTCACTGACAAACTGAGGAAGTTAAGCCCCAGAGAAGTAGACAGTGATGTCTACTTAAACTTAAGGTTGGAGCACCTGACACACAAATACTTGAAGTGGTCACTTTTAACCTGGGATTCATCCTCCACACACATTTGGCTGACATTTTAAATCACTGGAAGGAAAGTTCTCAACTTAGATGAGGAATATTAAGGCATTTGACAGGCACTGAGAACTGCGAGAAGATAATCAAAGTTTCAGGTGTGTTGAGAAGGTTCACCTCACTATCAGGGTAGAAATGAAATAATTGACAGGAACTAGAAGAGAATAATGCAGACCTGAGCAAAGGATTCAGAGAAAATAAATACTGAAGTGCTCTGCAGCAAGGTGTGATGTGCACATGTTCATTATTTAATAACATAATTCCTTGGAAAAACATTTTAGTAGGAAATATGCAACATGTTTTCTTGGACTTGGATACCAAGCTGTACTGTAATTTATATCTTATACAAAATATGTGGAGCTAGATATTCTGAACCTAAGAAAAAAGTGTGACCATAGAGTGACTCAACATCTCTTAAAACACAAAGATATTTTATTAAAGAGGCAAAAAACATTTACTGTTTTAAAGGATGTACAAGAGGACAAAGGATCTTCATGTTATTAAGAAATTCTATGAGGTTTTATATATTTAAATTGTTATGTTACTAGTAGAATGGTTGCTTTCCAGGAGAATTAGACCAACATCATTCTTTCCAAACCAAGAGAAAGAATCTAATTTTGCCATTTTCCTGGTTTTGACACAAAACATAAGAAGGCAATTTTGTCAAATCTTACGGAAAAGTGGATCTGAGGAGAGGTAAAATTGCGTGAAATAACAAACAGCTTCGTGGGGGAAAAAATCTCAAAGAAACATTGAGTGGTTTCCCAGAGCTCTGATGAATACCATATTGAAAAAAACTGAAGGCAGACACGACAGAATGGAGTTATCAAAAATATAGATGAATGCATGTTCTTGTCTCTGTTACTGCTCTCTGAGGAAGGAGAGCATTCATTGTCCAGAAGGAGGGGGTACTGGAGATGCTGCTTTGGGGAGTCAGAAGCCATTTGGAATGACACTGAAAAAGCATGCGTAAAACAAGTGAGATATCAAACTGAGATACAAGAGGTCGACTACAGCCCCCCTCTAATGACGGACTTCAAAGCAGTCTGTTCAGCAGTGGTGAACAACTGTGTGTATGGAACAAGATATTGTCTGTAGCAATCTGGCAATTGTCTCTCCTGGATCTCTGGTGAGAGGCTAAAATATAGGTTATGTAGTTTTTTTTCAAACACGCTCTAGGAAAAACACAGGGCCTGCTTTTACTTATTTCTATCAAAAATATGCTTAGAAAACATTTTGCAAGAGTACATTTTGAAGATACTGCTGTGCTCCTTCTTTCTTTGTCATCTCTATTTAAATATTTCTGCTAGGCAGGGAACTCAATTCTGCTGAATAATTAACATACACCACAAAAACTACTATAAAAAGATTACACAGGTTTCTATTCTGGTGTTACGAACATTTTAGTAATTTCTTCACCTTGTTGGTAAGCTATGTCACTTCATATAGTATTTGACAGTATGCAAATATTTTAGGGTGCAGGAAAATCAACTGGCTGCTGGAAGCTCCCAACTTTATTCTCTCTGACCTTTTATTGTGTGCTATCTCCAGTAAAACAGGGATGCTGATGCATTTTTAATCTTCTACCCCACAAGGCACAGAGCCAGCAATGAACACTTTATATGCCACGGGTGTGTATACATGGGCTTGCTCTTTTCCACTCTAGAAAGTTAGAAATGGAGCAGATCCTTCATGCTTTCAGCCACTAAAGAGGTGTCTCCTTTCTGTCTACTCATAAACATGGATATGCTTGCTAGGCTATAGGTCTACAAGCTTAGACATTTCCATAATGCACAGTCAGCATATACAGGGTACCAAACACTCTGTAAATGTGATCCAGCAATTTATTATATTGAAATATCAGCGTCTTTCGAAGACATGCAGCTTCTCAAACACAGGCAGAGGCTCTCCATATTTATATATTTGCTTCTGAGCCAGGGAGATGCAAAGGCCTAGAGCACTTCCAAAAATGACACAGGCAAGTGCGGAGGCAGCAGCAGCAAGGCAGCTTTCCCTCATGCTCATGAATAACCTGATAAATGTCTGCCCAACAGAAACATCCACTTTAGGCTATCAAGGGAAAGACCCTTGGAATGGAGTGAGTGTGGAGAAACAGCACATCTGAGTGTGTGGATTGTCACCTCTGGGCTTAACCTGTGCCCAGGCTAGTCCTGCACTATCCCTGGGCAAGATCACAGCCCCTGCTAGCTGAGCACAGTCTGCTGCACTTCCAGGAAAATACTGCACAAGGGGGAATAATTTCACCTGAAACAGTGAAATACTATCTAAAGCCACAGTAGATATGAAAGAAGCTGTGTTTATCAACAGTTCATCTTTTAGCTTCTCTGCCACTGCTGTCAGAAAAAAAAAAAAAATCTTTTTACCTCTGAAGAGCACTTTAATGATCATTGAGTTGTTCAGAAAATAACCACAGCATGTTGGTGGCACCACAGCTGAATTAATTTTGTTTTATCCTTTCAGACTCTCCACTGTTTTGCTAACATAGCTTTTATTCATTACCTTATAGAGATTATGGCATCTGAGGTCAGCCATCAGTACATACCTTTCCCCCCCCTTTCATTCATTCATCTGTCCTGGAACATCCTGTTTCCTGCTGTGTGAGAATGTTATCTTCCCACTCTGGTTTCAAATAGGGTCTGTTCAAGTGTGTAAAAGCAAGATGCTGCTTTCTCGCAATTGCTGCACTCCACTGTCTGAACATTCTGTGGATTCATAAAGAATTTCCATTCGGGAAGATTTTATCCTCATCACTTTCTGGATATACTTTTGATTCTTTCTCAAGATAAAAATTTTTTAAGTCTGTTAATGAAGACAGCCGACAGATTTTGCCATAGTTAGTAAAGGCAGATGAAAGGCTTTATTAGACACTGGGAATTTTAGGAAGATGGACCCAAGCAGTTAAAACAGTGCTTATCTAAATATCTCAGTTCTTAGACCTGGAAAATGCAAGACATAATTCTTATACATTTGATGGGATAAAGTTATAGCTCCTCCTTTAATGTTGCACAAGTCTTGCAGAGCTCACAGCAGCTTTCCTCCATGCCATTATAAGCTGGATGAGGAATTGGAATGTGACCACATTAAACATTATGGAGAAGGGACTTGACTTTGAACTCTGTGCTGCTGATAGGAGTCCTGGGAGCAAGAGATTACATCCTCGGATCAGTGTTTCAGATACACAATTTATAGTTCCCTTTGTTTTTCAGTAAATCAAATCAGGGACATGTTTGCTATATTTATTCAATGGTAAACTGGCTTGCTCCCTCCTCAGTTTTTGTTGCTGTCATTTATTGTGGATGATTCTCCAGTGCTAAATGAAGTGCAAGCATAGGAAGTCTTCACAAAAAAATGGTTTATTTTCTCCTGCGTCTACCAAACACAAGTGTTTAGGACTGCTTTTGTTACTGCTTGATACGCTTTTCTTCCACATTAGATAATTACTTATGTTCAAGTAGGCTTTTGTTTTTCCTTTGCTAGTGTAATTTCCTCTTCCTGCAGAAAGAGGCCATTAAAAAGATACTTAAATAATGAGTGAACATGCATAATACAGTGATTGACTGCAGGTGATAGTGAGCAGAGATGTACTTCAGATATTTATGTGCTGAAGCAGGATCCAAATGCCATGTTCCTGTAAGGATGTATTGGAACAGAGAAGAGGAGGAGAGATCCTGAGTTATGGACTCTCATTAGCAGTTATTTGTAACTTCAATCTTGTTGACTGGAGAACAGTTTTTTTCTGTATGATGATTTACTACAGGCTTGTCTTCTGCAGTATTTGCTGAAGATAACTCCTGATGAATCAGCCTTATTTGCTTGAAAACTGTTCATGTCTAATAAAACAATACTTGAATAACAGGATGGTAGGACTGCAACACAAAATGTTTTGCTGGCAGCAGATATGAGGACAACTCTTCCTCAGAGTGCTTAATTTAATCTGAGTAGCATTTGATCCATATTCCTGACACGTAAAGCTGAATTGTGTTAAAGCAACAAAGAAACCTTTTAGTGCAGATCAAATACAATATAATACCATGGTTGGCAATACAAACAATGGAGCTTTGATATGAGGCAGAGAATTATTCCTCCAGGCAGATGTGATTAGGAAGGAAGCACAAAAGTGAAAGAAAGCAAGCTCTGACTGTGTGAGACTGGACTTCAAGGACTTTAAGGTATAGAGTGGGAGGGGGTTGGAACAAACCTCAAACTAGGAAAGAAAAACCATCCAGGATACAGTTTGTAGCAATAAAATAAATGAATAAATAAATGCTAAACCAAGGTATCATTAGCATCAAAAGAGTCCTCACAGCATCCACGGGTATTCCCTCAAAGGCAGAACTTTAGATATTGCTCATTCATCCCTGATACCAAAGACAAAGCATTCATTTTCTCTTTCAGTAACTTTGGTAATATTTTTTTCATTCAGACTACAGATGTATGCTTTGGAAATAGGCTGTCAAAATATAACCCCTTAATTCATTATATACTGAAAAGACAACCTCAACATTTGATATTTCCATGTGCTAAAAGGTTTTCCATTTTAATTGTATCAAGCTGGATGAAGAGAATTCAAATGGAGAAAATTAGGCTATGTTTGGACAGGTGTTCATTTAGATTTTTGCTTTTCAGTTATGTCCTGAGATAGTGAGGGATTTTGTCTGATTTATTCACATGCCCACTCCCAAAAACACAAAACAGAAGGTGGCAGCATTTCAAGGGAAAAGGAAACCAGGATGATAACAGAGAATTTAGAGACTCAAAACAAATCTTGTTTCTTTGACACCAAGATTCCTTAAAGAAAGTACTTCAACAGAGCCATGCTCAGCTAGAGCTTCCCTGTAATCTTTTTACCATTCAGAAATTCTGGCAGCAGTGTGAGAATAACAGATGAGGTTTAATTCCAAAGGAGATTTTCCTTCAGTCTTTAACATCATGCAGTATAGAAATACAAGTCTGCTGCAAAGCTCCTGGGAATAAAAACCACCTTTTCCTTTATAATTTAGCATGGCTGAAGCCTGGTTTAATCCAAGGCCTTTTAGAAAGGACATTTCTTTGAATGAAAACAATCCACAACAAAACAAGGGGAGGAGCCGTGAGTGACACAGCAAAAAAAAAAACCAAACGAGGTTACACAGATTGTGAGTTTCATAGGCATGGAGAAAAGTAATACAATTTTTATCTTGCATTAAGGGGAAGAAAAAGCATCAGCAATAGAGGGAACAGAAAGGCATATTTTACAGCCTGAATAAACTTACTGTAAATCAGACCAAATACAACACAACCTATTTTTTTAATTCTTGAACAAAATGTGAGCTATTCAATTAAAAAGAAAAAAAAGAGCTTAACTGTCTTAGCCAATCTGTGTTAACTAATAAAGACTAAAGCATTTTTATTTCAAAAACTACATTAGAAGAATCCCCAGCCCTCCAAGCCTTCCGGCACAGTAGATGTCAGCCAAACTCACTTAATAGCAAACAAAGCAGTTTGCAAATTACTGTTTACAAGAGCACTTTGCAATATGTGTCCATGAGAAAACCAATTAATAAGAATTGCAGGTTTGAAAATGGCAAGACAATACTTCTGTTCCTTCAGGCACAGGAATTCAGAGTATAGAATATTCTCAGGCTATATCTGGAGCTAACACTGCCAGAATTCCCCCTTGCAGAGAGGGTGACTGGCTATTCAAGGTCTGATAGTGCAGATTAGAAGCAGCAACAGTTGAGAAAAGTTCTTAAATAAGGCCAGGTATTTTGTACAAACTAGGGGGATTCAAGCATATTTCATCTCCAGACTAGATATAATTTTTGTATCAAGCAGGTGTATGGTAGCTTACTCAGTTATGAATGTCTTTATTTTGCCTTTTTTTTTCAAAGTTTAAATTCTTCATTAAATATTTCAGGTTTTCTTTTCTGCCATAATTCATGCAGGAAAATCCTGCTAGATGGGTGCCTTAGCTACAGAGACAGAAGACAAGATTTTGTATGCAAATTTTCTACACTTGGGTTTCTGTTTATAAGTAGTTCAAGGAATGTAATCTGGATTACAAACACAGTTCGGTCAAATTTTGGTATCTGGACCAGGCTGGGGTTACTGCAGAGTAAAGCATTTAATGAGCCACAGGAATGACAGAACATTCCTCAGAAGATGCTCTGCAACGCTGACAAAGGGATTTTCCAGAGCAGAGACATCAGCTGCACAGAACACAGAGAATAAAGAGGTTCGAACATGGAAGGATGTATCTCTCTCAGACTGGTATATGAACATCCAAATAACTGAGTTTGTTCCAGCCCCACCAGAATTCTAATAGTTACTGCATCTGAAAGGGAAAGGGGAGTCTGGAGGAGAATTTTTCCCTCTTCTCCAGGCAGAGACAGCCTCAGCAGCAGAATTCAGCTGACAACACTTGGTATCACAAAGAAAGGCAATTCCCTTGAAGCCCTCAGTGTTTACAAGTGTCCAGCATTAGTCTGTCCTTTATTTCCTACTGACCAGGGCTGTTTATCTGAAGGTACTGATGCAACCCAAGAACAGACACAGCCCCTGTCCACCTTCTGTCCTTCTGCCACTTTGTGCAATTCCTAAATTTAACGATTCATGCTAGAAACTAAATAATGTAAGTACCATGACAACAATACTCCTGATTCTGCTTTCCAGACTTCCCACACTGCATCTATGCCTCATGTGTCTGGACTTCCTGGGACAGTGGATAACAGAAGTGACTCTCATGTCTGAGTAAGCCCAGAACAATGGATGTGTCTCCATTTTTCTCAGGGAACACCCTGCTGCTGTTCCCCAGCCTGCCCCTCTCTGTGTTATACAGCACATGCTAAGAACAGGAAGGAAAAACAGATGCTGAGCTTCAGATATTTTGCACATGTATTTGGATAGAAAAAAACCAAACCCTAAGAGAGCTGGAATAAGGCAATATGATCCAAACAGAATCCTTGGGGGAATTTTACTCTCCCAAACCACTTTCTGCCTGTTGTTTATGCATCCTGCCACTGAGTGTTGTACAACTGAATGCTCCACATACTTCTGCCAGGCTTTCATCACCCTCTTCTCACAGCCATCTGAAATGCCATCGAGTTCTGGAGTGATTCAAGCAGGGGCTGGGAATTTCTCTACTTGAGGAAAAAAGAAACACCTTTCCCAAGCTGAACAGCAATTCACCAGTGCTGTGGTGTTAAGTCAGGCTGGCAAAACATAACAAAGTTATTATAAGGAATGAACCAAAACCATTTTTGTCTGATCACTTTGGGTTCTCTCACGCAAACTAATTAGCCCACTGTCCTGGGATGCTGCAGGCTACATGAGTTATCTGAAATCCATTTATTCTGTCATGTTCTGAGACTTGACAGCAATAAACTATCACAATGCCGTAACAATCTGTTTAGTTTGGTGTTGTGGTTTTTTCTGTGTGTCTGTGATTTTGCTGTTCTGAATACATGGAGTCACCAAGCAGTACTGATCACAAAGACACACAGAGGCTCCGCTACTTATATACAAAACCCTCTTGGGAAAAATTTTGCTTTTACCTTTTTCCACTACCACTGTTATTACGCATGGAGTTTTGGCTTCCAGAAGCTAAACATCTCAGTTTATTATGTTATTTCTTTATCTAAAAGGCAACTTCCCACAGTTGAAGACAACAGAACAACCAAGTCCTATTAGAGAAAATGTTGTGTATCCTTAAAGTACCTGTTAAAGCTGTCATTTACGGCAGGAAAAAATAAGAATTACAAAGAAGAAAAAAATCTCTAAGAAGCTGCTTTGTACATTTCAGTTTTAAACTTTGAGAAAATCCAACTGATGAGGACCATTTCTTCCCAAACCTATGCATCACAAATTACTAGTGGCAAACAGACCAAAACTGAGAAAAATGCAAAAATAAGTGATCCTGTGAAAAAAGGGTTTTTGTTCAGTACAAATTACTACAATAAAAACAGAGTACTCATGTGTAAGAGCACTCATTGATGCAGGATAGAAAAGTTGTTTAGCTGCTTCCATGAGGGTCTCTCTCTTTTTGCTCCGCTTATACATTTAGAGAACATTTTCACAACAAGGCACATTTAATTTACAAAATTTATAAAAGAAAATATTTGCCATTAATAAAGGTTAGGCCTAATTTTTCTTAGGCACCTTAGTACAAAGGTGGAATTCACCACACTTAACCAAATTGACATGCTTTTGTTTCAATGGTGCATGCCTCAGCATGGAAGAATGAGGTGTACTTGGATTATTCCTCATGTAATATCATCTTGCAGGCATTCCCTGCAGTTTGCTTATCTCTGTAGCTTGGAGCAGTAAGCAGCTTGTGTATGTGATCCATTAAAAATATGTTTGCTTTATTTTTCTGCATTATATCAATAAGGAGAGACATTTAAAATCTGGAGCTAGAAATGCAAATTAAATCATCCCTTTCAGCCAAATTAAAAGAACATCTTATCTAGGTTATCCAGGTCCCATCAATTTGTGGAGGTACAAAGGAAGTAATCCTCTCCTGTTCTAGCAGATCTCAAACACTAAAGGCTCTGTAGCATGCCCAGTGCCCTCTTAGAGTTTGAAACATTAAATTTTCCTCTAATAAACCGAATCAGCATTTTCCCAGTTGTTGTCAGTGTAGCAAGAGAAAACTTCCAATGATCTGCCTTAAGAAAATCTATTCTATATATATATTTTAATATATATATAATATGTGTATATATGATTGTGTTAAATCTTAAATGCCACATCTGACACACATTTCAAACTCCAGTAACTACAGGGACACTTACAGCAGGCTGCACCCTAAATGAGTTCTGGGGGAATTAAACTGCAACTGTAAACAAGCAAGGTCACTAATGAGCTGAGACAGAAAACAGAGCTGCTGGCTGCCTTTCAAAATCAGAGGAGTATTCAAATGGATGTGTTACACTCGAGAGCAGGGAACTAGATCAGTGTAATAATTAATTCATTGTTTATCTGAAAGTTGTTAGAAACTTCAAGGGTAATATCCAGAACGCAGGAAACTGGAAGCTGTGTCCATTCTGTGATCCAGTATTTATCACAGCAGGGGACTCAGGAGCTGTCACTGAGGTCACAGTTAGACACATAAATGTGAAGCGACAGCAATCTCAACACAAAGAGCAACCACACATTAAAATCTACTGCAAATGCATCAGAAACACAATGTCATGTTAATCCATGTGTAAGAAAATGACTTTGATGCCCAGAAGTTGCCTTTGCCACCAAGGGGAATTGCAAATGGTGTCCTGCTGACATTTGTTTCTGTAAAAAGAAAAATCGAGACGGGACCGAGGCATGTGCCCTCTACTGGGACAAGTTCAGAAGGGGGAAAAAAAAAGGCAATTATATAAGTGGAAATGTTTTGACAGGTTAGTACAATTTCTCTATACCCTGAAGCAGTGATCTTGCAAAACCCTCTAAATGATTTTTGCCAGGTCTGCTGGCCAGTGGGAGGCTGTGGAAACACGTACACATGACCTTCAGCTTCAGATTAAGGGCTGAGAGAAGACTGTGGGTGGACAGACATGATGCAGATTTAGGGATCTGTTCCCCGGCCCAGGAAGTCAAAGTTCCCACTAAGTCCCCAAAACATAAATACCTATTTTTTTCTCTACATTTTTTAGTAGAAGTATCAAAAAACCTCCAAAAAATATAAATGAATAGAGATATTTACTACGGTCAGAACTTTATATTGCTTTATGAACATTGCTATGACAGTGTATTCCAAGAAGTGGAAAAGATATCTCAAAGAAAGCACAGGAGACATGCTCAGTCACAATCACCTTCCTCTCAGATGGGCAAATGTGAACAAACTTTTAATTTCCTCTGTGAATCAGAAACTGAGTCACCTGGTTTGCTCAAGCAAATCACAAATGCCACTTTATTAATCTGACACCCTTCTCACCAGAGAACAGATCTGCCCTCCCATTCTGTGTACTGTGGGATCTGTCTGAAGCCAGACTGCTATTCGAGAAGTTTATCAGTACGTAACACGAGCAGCACTACTCTCAGGACTCTTCCACACTACAGACAGACTTCTGAAGATCTACCAGAATTTTCTATAGAACACAAGTCTTTCTCATGTTTTATTTAGTGTTATTATAATAAATACCTTGATAAATAGGCAGCCAACAGGTAAAGCAGGGCTCACTGTGGTAAAAGAGACAGTATGAAGGAATCAATTCTTTAAACATGACTTTAGTATTAGTGCTTGTTAATTTCTTTTAGCTCACCCTTACCACAAAAGCAAAAGCTGAGGACTCAGAACACAAGGACTGGACCTGTACTCCAGGTCACAAGGAACTCCAATTGTTTGGGTGATCCTAACACTGTTACATCAGTCTTTGAACAGTATTATGGATTTCATTAGAATAGCAGTTCCAGATATCGCTCCCTTCAGATCATCTTAATGAGCACATGTTTCTATATGTGACACAAGTGCCACTGAAAATCTTGTGCTAGTACTTTTTACTAAGGCAAATATTAATTGGAGTTGGAGTGCAAATCTAAGCAGTTGAACTAAAATTCAAGCTTATGCTTAATGAATTCAACAAAAAATTATGTCTTCTCTTTAAAACAAAGAAACAAAAATAAAACGTCCCCACTGAGAACAGGTGGGTTTCTTTTTTATTTCCCCCATCTTTTAAAACAAGTGCTCTGATCCACTGCTCGATATTTCAAATGATCTAGAAATATCTCAGATATCTCTTTTATTTTATAAGGCCCTTATGCCCATGGGGTCTTATAAAATTTGACATTTAAGAGCTGGTAATGAAGTATTTTAAATTATTTGCCCCTTAACTAAAGACTACATATTCCCATTTAGGCAAAGTCAAATTCTAACAGAGTTGCATAAGGCACATCAGCTGCAAAATCTGATTCTGAAAATCAGTTATTTCTTAGACTATGAGGTATGTTTTCTCAGTTGCAGGTCTTGGTTGACTTACATTCCCTACAAAATCAAGGCTAGAGACAATGAGGCAGGCTCAAAATAAAATGGAATCTCAAAAAAATGCTTGCTTCCCTGAGTATCCTTGTATTTTCCCAGATATGGTAGGTTAAATCTCTGCATTCAAGCTGTAATTTTCAAAGCTGATATTATACTTAGTTTTAAATCCTTGAAAACAGAAGTTTGCTGAGGAAACTTCGACAGACCTTGAACAACAGCACCTCACAACTCCTTCATAATGTAACCTGACTGCTATTGATTTAAAGCTGCTCTGTATTCCATTGAGCTCTGCCGCTTCATTTGAGTTTCTTGTATTATCCTCATTAATTAAACTGGTTTTGTGGTAGTGCAATGACAGCTGAGCCTCTGAATACCCAAGTCCTGGTCCCTTTTCAGTGCCTGGTTTCCATGACTGCTAACCACCATGTTGTTCTATAGGGTACTTTTGCATCACTGAACACTCCTGGGCCACGAAGAAAAGGTGACGATACAGGTGATGGTCAGAGAAGAGATCTTTTTGTCCCCAGAACTCTGCATTCCTGGATGGAACATCAGAGCAAGGTGCTGGGACCATGAAGTTTCTTTGCAGTCAGTGCAGGGCTGCTGAAGTTCAAAAGGTGACAAAGTCTTACACCTATCTGTGTCACTGGATGTTCATCCCTGTGCAGCTAAGTTTCCCCGTGACTCTGTCCAGCTTCCAGGGGAATATGGAATATCCCTGCTGGAGCAGTGCTCCCAGAGAACACCTCTGCTCAAAGCAAACCCTTCTCTCCCAGCAGTAACTCCCGTGAGCACTGAGCCACACCAAGCAGCACAGACACATCATCCTGAATGCCACACCTGAAACCTCCCCACAGCATTGTAAAATCCTGCCAGGCAAGATCCAATGGGAACTGTTCAGCCTCCTGCAAGCTCCCTGCACAAGCCTTTATCTGTTCCTATGGATGGTACATTATTGCATTTACCAGTGAGACCTATCACATTTTGCCAGACTGGAAAGATGTAATTGTGAGTCCTAATAATTAGTGAGTAAAATGATTTAAATAGCATTCAATAATAGGAATAGAATTCATTTCATTGCTGACATGAAACTGTCTTTGCTGCACCATGATAATAACACTTCAAGTTTTGTGGGGTTTCTCTCCCCCAGCAATGTGTAAGAATAACAGAAGGAACCGGAGGGGCAGCAAAACAGTGCTTAAGCAGCAAACATTCTTCAGGGTCACTGAGCCAATAAAATATGACAGCTTCCAAATGATGGGATTCACACTATATTTGATTAATTCTCTTTAATGCAATGAACATTCTGATGTTAGCATTTTTACAATACTTCCATAAAACTTTGCTAGTATCAAAATGAGATTTTTTTCATCAAAGCCTTTCAGTTAATTAATTTTGTTTGAAGTTTTTTTTTAAAAAAATGTATTTCAAACACACCATATGAAGAGTCCCCAGAACAATGAAAAGCTTGGTTTTATCATGTCATTTTCACAGAATACTAGAGGGGAAAAAGGTGTTTGCCATCTTTAGTTACTTAGCTGCTTCTTTTCAACTACCTTGAAATTAGCAGGAAACAAGGATAAATCTTGGCTTTTAGCAAGATTTAGTATCCAACTAGTCAACTGTGTCTGAGAAGCTTAATAAGTAAAAATGTACCTTAAGAGCATTAAACAACAAAAAGTTCCCTAATAAATTTCATGGCACATTCCAGAAAGAGAAATGTTATGCTACAGGAATTATTTTTTTAAATAAACAATTTAGTTTCATATCAGTATTTCATTTCCCATCAGGAGCCTGTGCTAGACCGGAATTTCCCAGTGCCCCCATCTGTCCCATGCTTCAGTTCCCATCACACAGCAGGTTCAAACCTGGTGCCAAAAGCCAAGTTGTGTTCCATGCTGCCACTTCACACCCCACAGAATCACTTTGTCATTTTCTCTGGGATTTGTTTTCCAGTTATTTTATAGTTCATTTCTTTTACCAGCAACTAAAGAATGGCAGTGTTGGGCTCAGGACTGCCCTACAAACATGCACAGCAGAAGGTCCAGAACCACTTCTAATTACAGAAGGCCACAGAACAGGGATAGCTCAGGCAACCCATTTTTCACTAGTGTAATCTCAAAGGATACAAAACTAAACTGTGATTTCAAGAAGAATGATCTTAATTTTAAAGCTATTTCTTCTTTTCACTACAATCTGCTTTTTCTAATTTAATTTATTTTAATGAGAAGGACTGGGTGGAATGAAAAAGAATAAAATCACTGCAATTACGCATCCACTACTAAAACATAGGTGATTTTGAAGACACATTGCTTCAAAAGAAAAGTTGGTCTATATCTGAATGTCAGAGCACTCACCCTTTAATCCTAACGTGCGTAGTCTCATGAGGAAAGCTTAACACTTTCTAGGCAGCTCTGTGCTAAAGATCTTACCCTACACAGCACATCCCAGGGATGGCATGTGCTGGCTCATAATACTTCAAACACAAAATCTGTGTCACAGAAAATGGTCCATTCTGTGCCCATCTGTAGCCACTGCAGTCCCTCACGGGCTGGGGGATGTGAAGGAAATTGATTAAAGCGTGTAGGCAGCAATACAATTTGCCCTACTTTACTTTGTTTAGCCTCAAAGAGTGAAAAGATGATGCGACCATAATGCAGCAAAACACTCAAGGCAGATGCTAAGATTTAGAGGTGAGAGGCAGGCTTGAAAGGATGGAGAAGAGATAATAGGAAGTAATTTATCCTCCAGTAAGACAAAATTTGTAATTATTTCAGTACGGTTCTGATTCAGGAAAACACCGTCATGGTTGTTTCCCCAAGTGCATTCAGGGTATGCTGAGCCAGGGGTTCCACCTCTGCAGGGAGGTAAGGATGCTTCATTCACAGTGCAAAGGTGAGGCAACAAAAGGAATCAACAACACCAGATCTCTCCGCATGTAAAAATCACTAAACAAGTTTTATAAGCCCTGTGATTTTCCAGCATTAAAATATTTTATATACACTTACAAGATGGTCAGCCTTTCAACTAACTATCAGACTGAGCAACCAGACAAGAACTGAAACTGTTCTTCCCACATTCCAAAAAATAATACCATTAGAATCAATGCACTTCAGCAGCAGGAAATTACTGGCATCTGCCCAGGGGATGTTTTCTGAGCCTCCTCTAACCAGGTCGTCTCAGCCCGCTGCAGTTCTTCCTCTCCCACTCTGTGTAAGGCCAGCACACCAAAGCCAGTGGTGATATGCAGGAGAGGAAAAGGAACCCACTGTGGATCTGCTGGGACAGTAACACTGCTCAGAACAGCAAAGGCACTGAGAGGGAGATCACCACAGCCGGCACCCAGTGTTCCAGAGAGCAAACAGCAGCACTGCAGTGCCCAGGGCAGGAAAGCTAGAAGCTCCTCAGACAGAAAGGGGGACCCTAAGGATAATCTGCCTTGTTGAATACGACAAGTTGGTGCTGAAGGATTCTTCCCCATCTCGATTAAGAAAGAATCTCCCCTCCTCTCTTAAGGATGTGGATCCTCTCCAGCAGTTCAAATTCCCAAATGCATGGACTCTGTAGTCACTACACAAGTGGGTTCAAAAAATCCAAACACCTCCAAAACTGGACTAAAACTTATCAAATTTTTAATTCAGCGTTAGAAGCTGCTGTGGTACAAACAACACATGTGGCCTCAAGGTGTGGCTCTGATGGAGGCAAAGCTCAGCCACAGCATCCAGGGGGCTGGAATACCACAATCCCAAGTGCCCCCAGCCCACCCTGAGAGGCAGAGATGGCACTCAAGGTACTCCTGCACAGAAATGTGTGTGCTCTGGTCTGCATGAAATAATCTGAGAACAGACTGCTGACAGTGCTGCATGTGCCATTACCTTAAATCACTCTCACATTAAACAACAAGTGGAAAGGAAAATCTGCGCTGAAATCCATAAAAAATTTCTCACCATGTGGTCCTTCACAGCAAAGGGAGAGCTGGGCTCCAGATTTGTGTGTTAGATATTTTTATTTTATAAAGCTGATCTTTAATTAGTGCAGTAGATTAGCCACAGTGATGGACGCTGGAATAATGAGTAAAGTGTCCCTATGCAAAATGTGCTCATACCACAGAAAGAACAGATGCCTCTAATAAACAATTACACGGCACAAGTATTTTCCACAATATACCAATTCTCTTTACTGGAATTATTAATTTCCTGGGACACTGGTGATCATATCTGGTTAAAATAGTTGACTAGGCTAAGCATTCATTTCCAAAAAACTGCGGCATCTTTTTACTCAATTCAAAGCTGACTGCAAGAATAAAGTCTGGAAATACTGTTCTAGAATACTCTTCCAATTCAGTATCACAACTCTGACAGCACAGGAGAGAAGGAAGGTGCTTATATCCATGAGGAAGAGATGGAGATCACAGTCTCACAGTAAATTCCTTATGGATGAGCTCTCTGTGGGATTCTTTGAGACCAGAGAAAATGGTTATTTCTAGAGACTGTGCATTCTACTTTGACATAAGCCTTGTTCCTAAAAAAATTATGTTTAGTACATCAATGACACCTCACTTCAAATTTTTCAGGTGTTTATTACCATTTTTGCCATTAAAGTAGCACTCCCTAGGTTTTAGAAAGTCAAAATTACATTTTCCTTCTTGCAAAGGGACAAAAAAAATATTGGCGATTGAGAGAGATGCACAAACCCTGATTCATGATCAGGATTCCTTTTACTGAGTTTTACCAAAACTTATATACTATTCCATACGGTTAATCTCTTGTTACAATCATCGTGTTGAACAATACAAAAAGACAAAACTCATGCATTTGACAAACATTCCTTGCTTGCAGAGGGTGATTCAATCTTGTCCTTCCTGGAAGCTGGACCTAATCCACTCAGATTGTAATATTTTAAATTTCTGTTTGTGTCTGTCAAGGGTCCTGGTTATCAGACTGGAAATGCTAATTTAAACTCACAGCATTCTCTGACTAGTGATTTACCACAGAAAAATAACAAAATTTAAAGAACATGGCACAGAGATAGTGCCAAAGTGAAGTTCTATTAAATTCCATCCAGAAATGAAAACATTTCTCTAGGAAACAATTGCTTTTAAAAATATTAACTTCCTTTCTTATCATCTTTCATTTAATTCTTCAAATCAGGTTGAAAAATCTGAATACAGATCCTATGAACACTGTTTTGTTTTAGAAATAAAAGTATATTCTCACACTGTTTTGAGACCCAAACAATGACATCATACACACGGGATATTCTTTACTCATAGCTCTCTATTTCCAAATGGATGGAATAACAAGGAATATTAACTGTACTCCAGTTTCCACCCTCCCAGCTGCTGAGGTTCTCAGGAATTAAGAGATCCCACAGAGACACAAATAATGATCATATATCACTCACAGCTCAAACTAAAAAGAACCATTTTCGAGCAGGCGCAATTAAATAAATTCTAGCAAGCTGATGCTCTAATACTACTTCCTGTCTTTTAGTTTTCCTCTGGCAAAAACTCTCTGCTATGTTACTGTGTGCTGCCTATTAAAATAACAATTAACCTGTCAGAGGGGCTATTGGAGGAAGGAGTATTGGACACTGTAAACTTTTCTTTATCTTGCAAAGTTATGAAATGGCGACCATAAAGATGCTTTGGAAAAAAAAAAAAAAAAAGAGACTGAGATATGGAAAGGAGTAAAAAGTATCATATTAATTGTGGGCATAAATAACTCAATCTCATATTTCACCTCTGACTCAGATGAAAATCTTTGAACTCTGTTGTAACAGGAGTCGCAGTTGGAGACAGATGACAAAACACCTTTGGTGGTCTTTGAGACAAACAGCCCTGTTTATCGTATTCGTCCTCCTTATACAGGAGATTAAAAAGTCCCTCACTCCAACACATGATAGGTCTGGCCTTAAGACTGCCCAATCTCTTGACCAGTGAAACACCTGCATTTAGGCTACATTGCAGTGGCTGAGACATCTGTGTATGCTTGAATCCAACCTTTGTTCACCGTGGGGCCTGGTTTCATCCCTACTCAGGTCTCCCTTGGGGTCTGCTGTGGCTGAGTTAACCTGTGCAGCCTCTGATCAGCTGCTACTGTGAAACTGTCTTCTGCATTTCAAGTGAAATCTCTCAGCACTGGGCTCAATGTAATTCTCTTTTTCTTACAAATTCTTCTGCTAACGTTGGTTTTATTTGGCTGATTCTGAGGGGAAAGAGAAAGATAAATACTCTCTACAGTCCACTAGTGAAGGCATTTGCTTGGAACGGAGGAAGAGAAGCATTCAATCTCCCACCCCAACAACTATTTCAATATTTCTAAAAAATACAGCAAGGGAAGAAAGTGATAAAAAAACCTTTCTTGAGCAGTTTGCTTGTTTTGGACACTGCAGACCTCATCTGAGCCCTCCCTAACCAGGAAGTCTCCTGATCCAGATCCTCTTGCTGCACACAGTCCAGGCTCATCCCTACCCTGTCCCTTGTGTCACAGCTTTCTCCTCTGTGTCCCAGGAAGGACAACTCAAGATGGACGCAACTACTGCATTTAAAGTAGAAAATTGCATTCACATAATAAAATGCATAAAATAATCTAGAGCTAGTGAATAATTAGACACATGTGGATTAGACTTTGAACTTACCCCAGTCTGCAAAACTTTGTAGAATTCAATAAACTATGTTGATTTGCTTCTAAATCAACCATATCAATCTTGATTTGATATATAAGAGAGCTACAGGCTATTTTTCCTCTCTTAACCATAGTTCAGAATGTACCTGGCTTTCACAGGTACTGAAAAAATATTCTCATGATTTTGTTGTTGTTTTTCCCATGTGTAAAAATTCTAAATATAGGATATTCACCATCATCTATTCCCAAATTATGTCTAAGTACTGAATTACAACAGCCTTAGATTGCTTGCTCTAAACTATTTCTAGACGTAGGCAGAACAGGATCATTTAAAAAATCATGGTTTCTGTCCATTTCATTCACATCTGGTAAACAACCAAATGTTAATGAACATTAGGCATTTGGCAAAATCTGGTAAATGCCTTCAGAATATAAGTTACCAAGACAAAATAATCAATAGCTAATGAAAATTAGAGTTGTCAGCTCTGTCAGGGGACAGTTCTGAATAGCAGAAGGCCACCCATGAAGACTGAAGATAATTAAAGCAGAACTTTGCCATGCAAACGCTTCCTTGCACTGCGCCTGCTTTACAGGCACCTTGAAAAAGAGAAGGCAACATTAATTTCTTCTGCCAGTTTCTACGTCCTCTTTTATACACTTCCAGGTCACATTTGTGTGGCAGCTATAGCTGGTCTATAGCTGCACAAACAATTTGGCCATGACAGACACTTGCTGGACCAGCTATCTCAGTGCTCGTTAGAGGTAAACAATTCCCCAGGCATGCCACTGATAGGAAGGGTTCAAACTCAAGCTGGGGACTTCAGAAAATCCTTCTGAACCCCAGATGTCCCCATATCACAGGCCAGCAGCTGGGTGGAGCTAAGGTTTGTGACCAAACATGTGCGTATGAGCCGGAAATTCAAAACCCCTGTAAAAGCAGCTACCTTGCAATAAATGTTGGCTGTTGCTGATAGTCTTGTGTGTGTGTATGACAGTTCCTGTCTCCAGCATCAAAGTGATACATCTGTGCTGCACTTCGTAAATGCAACAGATTAAAGGAAAAATTGCATTGTGTCATGCAAAGCACAGAAAAATATGTAATCCTATTAAACCAAGACAGGAAGAGATTATGTGGATACACACCAGAATATATGGGTATTGTCATGGTTTGACACCGGCCAAAGGCCAGTGCACCCTGGGAAATCCACAGGCACACCTCACTTCCAGGGGTGGCTATTTTCCTGCCCACCAAAATGTCAATCAATCTCAAACCAGCACAGGTATATATATTCATTTTCATTTAACGAGTCTATACATTCATTTTTCAAAGGATTATGAGAAAATTCTGTACCAACAAAAAAGAACTGGACCACCATTAGTCTCCCTATAATTTTTTTTTTTAACAAAACCACATAAGTAAACCAAGTAACCTGAATAACAATCTTTCTACAGAAGACAGACCTTTTATTCCATATCAAAGCTGTGGTCTAGAAATTCATGAGAAAGAACGTTTTCCAAGTGAGTAGAAAGCGTAAATGTTAGCAGCTAAAAACACTGTAAAAGAAACTGAATTCTGAGACCCCAAGTGGGATTCTAGGACAAAAGTTTTCTTTTTCTATTCCTCCCCTTTTCTTTCCAGTTTTAGAGATAAACAAAAGTCTTAACAAAAGATGATAAACCTCAGCTTTACAAGCCTCATCAGACACTGTCAATATTAGAATTTAATCTGTATTTAAGCGACAACCCTGAGAAACAACAGAATAGAAAAAGAAAAGGAGGAGTTGTTAATAACATTTTCCTAGCTGAAGCTGAACAAAAATAGAAATAAACAACAGAACGACTATGGTCAAAATAAAGCTTGTGGTTCAATGAATGCAATTTTAAGGACCTAGCATACAGAAGCTGTATTGATATGCCCCAGTCTCATGCTGAAGAACACATGGATTTTTTTAGCTGGTGTTGCATGGGCGTTCACTAGATTATATCCCAACAAAAAATGAGAGCCGTAAACAGTCATGTGGAGGACGAGGGCTGCAGAGAATTCACTCCAACTATGAAATAACCAGCATCAGTTTTACTGACTGTAACTGGGTGCAGTTCCTCAGAAACATTTAACACCTTGAATTTCCTTACAAGTTGTCAGCTACAGAGTGGCTGATATTCAATGAAGTCTAGAAATATCCAAGACAACGGGAATACCTCTAATACACAGATTTAGGACTATGCAAGTTCATAAGCTTTAGGAGACACTTTTTAAAATATGGCCCTATGGCAATATATTCTTTTTCATGGATAATATGTAGAAGAATAAGAAATTCCTTCTACAGTAACTTAATAGTATTTGAAATGTTGGTTGGGTTTTTTTTTTTTTACTGTTTTCTAATTTATTTTGCCCCAGGCACTGGATAGCAGTATAGTATGTATTAACTGCAATTATTTCAGCCAACACAATGACAAGTCAGCCAACTTTTACTTGAAGTCAACAGAAAACATGGAAATTCAATTTGCTGTTGTAGACTACAATAAAAGCACTAATTAAATTATAACATCTACCAACTTTATAATAAAATATTGTTATTAATAAAGGTAGGCTTCTCTGCAAACACTAATGTTCAAATCAGTTTGGTAAAATCGGATTTCTATCAGTAATCGCAGATATCACAACTCCTGAACTCCATTTGGAAACAGCCTCTTTACTCATCTTTGAACACAGAGCAAATCACACCTGAAATTTGTGTCCATTTTCAAGTGCAAGCCAAATCAAATCTGTCCCAGCTGGCCAACACTACCCAGCTGCACTTAATTTCCCTGGAGCAACTTTCAAATGGCCAATTCAATTTTTCATATCGGAATTGGCCTTTCTTTTTTTATTTGATATTTTGTTGGGTTGTTGTTGTTGAACCTGTGAAATGCAACTATCAGATACCCTCCTGTCTGTGTTGTTTCCCTGAGATTTTATTCCCAACCTGTATGGGGTTGCTTGCCCCTCTGTTCAAGCTCCTTCATTGTTCCAGCCATGCACACCAACAAGGTTTCTATTAGCCAAGCAGGGTAAAAAGCAAACAAACACATTGGTGCAGACCTTTAGGATAGCCTGGAGCTCTCAGCAACACTTCCCTCTCACAAAAAACTCTCTCCAGCATCTCCCTGCTGTGCAGCAGGCATCCCCTGGGAGCTCAGGCTCTCCTGGACAGGACACCTCTGTCACCAGGGCTCAGACACTCCCCAGGTGACAATGACACTCCACAGCACACCCTCAGCAGTGCAGCAACTCAGCAGATGTCTTGCTACAGGTATTCAATACTCCTATGACTGCCATCAGTCAGAAATTCAGAAAAGAACAGAACCAAAAAATGACAGTGTATGGCTCTTATTATTGAAAGCTTATGACAGAGAGTAAAGCAGCTAAAGAGGCACGGTACAGGATACGGCAGAGACTTGGCTTCAACATTCCTCTCAGGCTTTGATGTTTATATGCAGACAAGACTGAAACTGAAAAACATTCTTACCTAATCTACTAGAAAACTGTTTTCAGCAAAAATTACTAATCGACTTGTGCTGGTTTGAAAGCAAAATCAGTGAGACTCCAAGTCAGAAATATAATTTAACAAGAAAAAGTAAAATACATGCAAGTAATACAAAAGAAACAAAAACACTGACAGAGTCAGAATACAACCTGATACCCTGCTAGTTAGGGTGGTGGCAGCCATGCAGATGAATGGTCTTGCTGAAGTGTTGATCCTGTAGACAGCTCTGGTAGCTCTTGTCCTNCATAACAGGATTTTGAAGCAGAATTAGAATATTAGCAAAAGAGAGCCCAAAAGAGAAAAAAAAAGCCTATGTGTCCAGATTATTAAGATTAGAAAAAAAAAATAAAATAAGAGAGGTGTTAGTATAGTAGAATGAAACCCTATTATGTAGCATAATTAGATGCCAGCACACATTCTGTCAGCTTACATGCTAATTTTAATTTCTAGGGCAAACTGTTTTAAAATGTTTGGACATTTAAATTGATGCTTTACAGTCTAGTCATGAGTATCAGATCTGAAAATTAACCTCTTCTGACAGGCTATTATTTAGGAGTTGATTCTACCATCACAAGTGAAGCATGTTTGGATCCAGCTGCAGTTTGATGGGAGAGGGAATTTATCAGCCTGTCTGCTTTGAACAGAGGCAGGTACAGTTTACAGCCCTGCAAAGTTTCACTCACTCCAGGGAGGACCTTGATTTACTCCATGGACTTCAAATTAGTGGAGTTCAGCAGAGTCAAAAAACTACAACTATTTGTGTTCATAGGAATCCAACTCCATGAATGCTACATTTATAATAACCTGGGGCTGCTGCTGGTCACATTCTACTACTGAAGGGAGAATTGTTCATTCAAACATCCCAAAATACATTCAAATATCGCTACTGATTAAAGTAAGCTTATTAACTAACAAAATACTACCGACATCCATCTATTATGCAAAGGATCAAGTCCCACTGCACCAATATTTCTCTTGACTACTAAGAAAATTCTTTCTGATTTGTACAAAACATGAAATCTCTGTCCCATTACAGGAACTGACTTTTTGCCTTCTATGCACTTTGAGCATGAGAATGTAAGAAAAATTCAAACAGGAATTGTCAAGACTTCAATTACTCTTTTTAAGTTCTATTTAGAAGAGAAAAAAAAAATCCATCCTTTCCTCTCTGTACTCCTGGTAAACTTTATTCTGTTTTCATCTCAGTATTTCAATCCAATGTCTATGTATTACAGATAAATTACCTGCCTACATATAAGAATGGTTCAATTTTCCTGATATTATAAAACATTGATGATGTTGGTTTATAGCAACACTCAAGGAAAAGGCACTCTGAGATGATGGTTGAGTGGCATTTTAATTTCATATAACAAAGAAAATTCTAGGGTGCCACTAGAGCACATTTGAATAGAAGAAAATTATTCCCAAGCACAGAAAAACAGTACAGTGCCATATTCTTTCACCCAACAGAGATATGAGCTGACAAGAAACTTGGGTTTTGCTTTATGCAAGAATTTAAACTGATTTTAAAACAGTTTTAAATTTATGAACAACCACAAAAGATAAAATTATGGTTATTTTAAAAAGCAAAAACCAAAAGGCTGTTTAATGCTAAGGATCCTACACAGTGTTCATTTGAGAATTTCACAAAGGCACTGGAATGTGAAACTGGTTTATTCCAGCTAATAAAAAAAATATACCTGCTAAGTTATTGATAAAATGCTTTCATAAAACCATCTATTAATTTTATGAGATTAGTTATTTTAATAAATTTGTGGGTTTACTTCAAAAAAGTAGTCTTCTATTAAAGCTCCCATTGTTGTGGGATTTCATGTGTGTGCATGTTTGCTGTTTGTGATCCTGAAAATATTGATTTGAGACACTCAGGCCAAGAGTCCTCCCAAAGTCCTCAAAAAAGAACAAACAGCGATACTGCAGTAGCTCTGAAGAATCTGGAATATTGTGGAAATGTGAGTTGGATTCCATCTCCAAATACCCAGGATCTGCCAGCTAAGTTTCACTTTCCAAAGCAATTTATTGGCACTGGAGCATGAACCAGGATGAACACAGCTGGATTTACAACTCAGGCTGAGCTTGTAGCACTGAAAAAACAATGACAAGAAATCTCCAGGTGCTTTACTTGTAAATTAAACAAGTGTATCCCAGAACACTTGTCTGCAACATACATCAAATTCTGCACACTCAGTTTCAGGTTTTTTTATCTTTCATCCTAAAAAATAATATGCATTTCCATTATGGAAAACGCAGAACTCAAAAGCAGACAACTGGTCTACAATGATGGCTTTGTATTCTATTTCTGTCCACACAAGAAAACAGCTCCAGTCAAGAGTTAATTATCCTTTCACACATAAAAAGAATCTTCATTATATAAAACCATACTAAATCTCAGAGAGAGGTCATTTATAGTAGATGGTAAAAATTGATGATGGCACATGCCTCAGCATGTTGTTTTGTTTCTGAACCCAACTGGAAGACAGAGAAGTGGAAAAATATCTGAAAAAGTAAGAATTTAGGAAAGGGAATAGATGACAATAAAGCAGACTATGTGAACTGAAAAGTTAAAATCTAGATCAGTGTCTGGCTTTACTCTGGAACCTGAAGTTGTTCAGGTTTGTATTTTAATGAGCTGGTACATGTACAGATATAATTTATATTGTTCCAAGTGTCCTTTCCTCGTCACCATCACAGAAGTGTAATTGACCATAGTCTTCAACATACAGCTACTCTTAAATAAAAAACTGTTTCAAAAGGAAAAAGAACCACACACCCCCCCCTCCCCAAAACAAACAAACAACCCCCCCAAACAAACAAATAAAAATAACCAAAACCCACAAACAAAAATAGCCCAACAAAACAAAGCAAAACAAAACAAACAAAAATCCCCAAACACTGGTCTGTACAGGAGTCTAAGACTAACCAAACAAACTTATTTGAATTATTCCATTAATTCAGCTGTGGAGGGAATAACCTAGCTTTGAAGAACAATGAACATCATCTCAAGAGCAATAATATTTTATACCAATAGTGTGTGTAAAGAAAAAGAAATTATATTCCATCCAAATGCTGCCATGTTCAGGGCTTTGATCTAAGAGGATTAAGCCACTTTTCCTCTCTCCTTCTGAGCACTCAGAGTGAGGAGGCTTCCACCTACCCCTATAGAGAATGGCAGAATTTCTCTACCTCCTGGTCCCCAGGGCATGGTTGTGCTGCAGCCTCACAGGAAGATTTCTGATCTCTTGCACCTTGTGGCTCGAGCTGTCACTCTCACCTAATGCTGTGCCTTCTCTTTTTAAATTAACTCTGATTCTGAGTTAACTCTGATTAACTCTGCTGCTATCTGCAGCACAGGTAGCAGAATATGGTTTTAAAAAGCTTTAACACAAATTGGCTCTCCATATAACAACATTAAGGGAAAACTGCTTTCATCACTTCAGGGCACTTTCTTTTGTATCATTATGAGAATTATCTTATGTTAATGTTTTGCACTGAAGTTCTAATCCATTGAGGATCTCCAGAGTGATACTGAAAGGAACAAACAATTACCTACCGGCTAGAAACGTTTAAGTATGAGGCAGAAATGAGAAGTTCTGGGAGAACAGTCTCAAAAAATTAACAAATCCATTTATGTTGATTGAAACAGCAGAAATGAGAGGTTCTCTCTAGTCTCCCATAAAATAGAACTTTACCGATTGAGAAATATATCACTGGAAGTGGAGGGAAAAAATCACCTTTGAGGATTAAATATTAGAGTTTTAGCTCTGCATTTTATAAAATATCTCAATTTCAGCACTGATTAGACTAATAAACACACCATGGAAATAATAAAACTCTGAATGAAACAGTGGCATAGTTAGTAATTAAGGATTTTGGGGATTATGAGATTTTTTTTTTCCTCCATCAAGCTCCTCAAACAAAAACAAATACACACACAAAAACACATGCAGGGAAAAAATAATTTATTTCCTAGCAGCCTAACCTAGAACTGGAATCAAGTTCAACAAAATATAGAAACACTCATGTTTTCAAGATTTTTACCAGAGTATTTCAAAGACCTGCATAGGAGAAAAACTCTGCAGAGCCCCAGTAGTTTGTTGGTTTGTTTAGCTTAAAGCAAAGCACCAGAACACTTGCCATGAATAGAGTGACAGAGTTCAAAGTCCTGTGTATAATATATAAGGAAATTAATTCATTTTGACACTTCATTTTGACAAAGACTAAAGATACTTCATCTTGAACTCCACTGAAACAGCAAGCACATGATTACAAGTTGTTTAACTGAATGACTGGTTTGTAGCAGAAAAAGAAATGGCAAATAATTGTGTTAATTTAACTCACTTGGGATTCAGCTTGTTTTCTGCTTCCTTTATATTAATGAAAAGAAATCAAATTTGTTCTACATGGCTATTTAGATGCTTATTAATGCACAATTCTGATAACAGCTCTCTGAGAAATTTAGTTTTTAAAAATGCTTGTTTTGTAACTCCAGGAAGCTATAAGTGTAACAAAACAACATATTTTGCATCCAAGTATCATAAAATTGGAAAAAAGGTTTCTGGCTGCAAGCAGGCAGACTTGAAGACTTTACCAGAACCTCGAAAGAGCTTTCTAGCACAATGACTTACAAATACACATGTCAATACAGTATTTTTTGAGCTTTATTGTAAATCATTCTTAACATTAAGGAAAATTACAAAATAGTTTTCCTTAATCTCTAACATTTCATAACATTACACACACTGGACACAATCACAACCTCCTTGGAAAAATATTACTGATTGGCTTTGTCCTAATTATTTAAAAGCTATCACACCTGTTCTAACCAGGATAATCCTTTCTGACACTGCCTGCATTCCTGCCTCACAAAGAATACTTCTATTACTTCTAACTTTTTCTGCTGAATGTGTAGAAGGAGTGTTACAGGCTTCGTAAATCTTAGCTGCACAACAGGTTTAGATACTTATACAGATAATAAAAAAGACTTCTGTCTAGATGCATAGAGCACTCTTGTCATGCTGGCAATGAAGCTGGTGTATTTCTAGAAACTGAAACTTGTTTTTAATGAGTGCTACAAACTTTTAGATTTTGTTTCTCAAACTCCATTCTATTCCAGGTAATTGTCTAGTCTGAAAGCTGCTAATTAGCTGCACATCAGTAGCTGAAGTTTCTGTCAACAGGATTTCAATTTCAGCTATAAAGTAATGAAAATTCATTTCCACTAGCACACCTTAGAAATTCTTCCAGTTAGCTACCTTTTGTCCTAATTTATTCCTGTGAGATGAATACTTACAGTCCTGAACTTTATTTGCTGCTGCAGATATATAACAAGGATTATTTTCCAAAAGCCTATTAATGTTTTCTTTTTATAAATCACACCTAATCTATCTCCACTAGGATGGCTGCCCTTATAATGTTAAGCAATTAGTATCTTGAACACCATTTCATAATAAAACTTAATTTGCAATAATTAGAATGAAACAAAAAATAAATAGTTATCATTAGATACCTACAGGCATTTTACTTGGATGGTAAAATAATAAAACCATCTATAAATGTTTTCCTCTTCAAAGTAAAGATACAACATACAGACTCTTTAAAATAATATAGCAATACAATATATCTTAAAATTGAAACATGATTAAACTTTAAGACACAGTCCAACACTGCAAACAGAAAGAAACCAGTTTCTCTTTTCCTTAATGCAAACATTCGGAAGTCTGAAGGCAAAATTTATAAGCTGGCAACAAAAAAAAAGTCACTTTTTGGTTTCAGATTTCTCAGATTCTTTTTCCGCTCATGTTAGATCTTGCAATGGCACAAACAAGACATACAAAACAATTTGTAAAATATCTTTTCCTGTATATGTAAACACATTGGACCCATTTCCTTCTTTATTTGCTGGCTTTAGCTACAGGTCCTCTGAGAAGCCATCTTTTTATGGAATAGTACAAAATAAGACAGGATTCACTAAAGGGAGAGCAAGCCTACCAAAAGCATTGTTTTCCAGTAGAAAGAAAGCAGAAAAGATGAGACTGGAGAAGCATTTTTAGGCTACTTTATTGGACATTAGCTGTGCTCTGGGTTCACTGCATTAGATGGGGAGCATTGTGACGCCATCTTAACTACTGTCTTGTACAAGCACAGCTAAACCTGACTCCAAGAGATTTACCTGTGCATGGTTATTTGTATAGACAGAAAATTGTACTAATGCCCATATTTGATCAAGAAGGAGATGAACTTCCAGGTGCAAAATCATACAGGGTAGAGATTTTGCTGTTCGGTTTGTACACGGAGCTCAGAGGGGACAACAGAAGCACTCACAAACTTGAATGGAAAAGAAAAGGTTATAATGAACTTAGGTTTCCCTCTGATAAATTACATTAAATACTATAAAAGTAAGCTGAAGATTTAAAAAGAAAACAAGCAGCACATGAGACTACTCTCTTCAGAGAAAAATAAGGAAGTTCACTATATGGAAGTCAGCTGGGAGCCCTTTATATCAGGTCTCCACCAATAAATCGTGTACAGTCTGCATCCACTCACTAAGCTATGATAAATTCCTAAAAGGGCTTCTGGGTGCTTCTAGATACTGCACTGAATATTCTCCAGCAGCAACTGTCATCTGTCATTGCACTGATTCAGTGCCATTAGAATTGTGGCAAATAGATGAAGGGGAGAATATGAATTTGAAAATTACTGATGGACACGTATCTGGGTAGATCAGAGCTGGGCAATCATCAACCATATTAAATTTAACAAACGCAAGTGCAGACCTCTCTACCCGGGATGGGATAATTCCAGTTATAGGTACAAACTGGGGGAAACTGCTGGATCCTGTTGGAGAGCAGGGCCATGTAAAAAGTCTGTTGAACACAAGACAACAGTGAGCCCTGACACAAAAGGGTCAGCCTGTCCTTCACTGCCAGTTGGTCAGGGGACACAAGTGTGCAGCGACCCCTCAAGTGCTATGAGCAGTTCTGGGAGCCAAAAAGACAAAAAACTGTTACAGTGTCCAGAGGAGGGCATGACTGAAAAATAAACCAGTATTAAACAGATTCTCTTAGCAAAGGATTGTTTCTCTCACTTGTAAGGATTAACATAACCCAAAAAGGACTTTGCCACTTTTATCAGAAAATAAAGATCCTCTCCATTGAAATACAAAAGTAGTCTAAAAGCAGAAGACCTTAAACATCTTTTGTGTTTCAGAATACAATGGCCCTCTGATAGAGAGAGAAAAACTATCAAGAAGGAATTTAAAACAAAAAATGATTGGAAAGCAACCCTAGAAAAATATTACCTAAACAGCAAGCCTCTGATAGGAAGTCAACATTTCTAGAACACAGAAGAATCCCTTGAGTCTGAACTACAAACATAAGCAAAAGTTTGTCTAAATTCTGCTCTGGGTGTTTTGAATGAGAAATGAAGACAATATCTGGATGGCTAATCTAGGAAAGGCTGATCTACATATTCTACTGTGTCTGCTGTGCACTCTTAGAACATGGAGTATAAAAACATTAGCTACCATTCTTCAGCACATATCACGCTAAGGTCTCAACAGGCTTTGCTTGTATGAAATATTTGCACTGCACAATATCGATGTGTCTTAGGAAATAAAGGTTTATTCTCGTAGAGCTGGAGCAGTCAGCTCAGACTAAGAACTGGTAGGTAGCCAGGCAGCTACTCTGGCCAAAACACTGCTCCTGCAGTCTGAAGGAGCAGACCAGAATAATACACTCTAGCAACCAAACAAACTTAGAATATGTTATTCAGTGTATATATCTTTCTTTAGCATAGTTCCTAATAACAGTGTGGATCAGAACTGGACTGCTGGATCAGAATCATCTGACTTTCAGGGACAACTGGTCTTCCCTTAGACATTGTCCACACCCAAGCAGTAAAACTGCACTTTGTGGAAGGCGGTGATCAAAAAAATTAAAATGAGAAACAACCTTTTGATGTGCCATGTTTCTCATGTCCTGGATTTCAGCTAAAGCCCACAAAGCTGTGGGTAGGACTGAACAGTGCAGGAATTCAGGGTGAAGGAAAAGCAGGCACCGCACACAAGCTGTGTAGTTTGAAGTTTTATCCATGCCTGATAATGCACTAAAGCTCCAAAATGTCAATACATAGGAAGAAAATCACTTTTCCCCCACTGCTTTTAACACTTGGAAATTCCTCTTTTTCATTAATTACATCATCACTTTGTTTCTATTGGTATCTTAATCTTCCTCAAAGCCATTTCACCCCTTTTGGGAGCACCAGCAGAACTTTATACATCCTAGTGTTGTCACAGAGCCTCAGAAGATGGTCCTGCTCATTCTGAGCTGAAGTCAGTCCAGGCTAAGGACTGCAGATGCAGTTTTCCACAAGATTAGCCACCAACACAAGTTTAATTTCCCATGTTTCCTAAGGCACGGAGAAATTAAGAGAGTGGAAGATAGGCAGACAAAAAAAATTGGTTTAGGCTAACCTGCAACCTTACATTTGTGCTCATGTCCTGTCCCCATGTGTCTTTCAGGAAATCAACAATAACTTCAGCATTTTTACACTCCTTCTGCCACTGAGCCACAAGTTATTACAGCAACCCAATTTCCAGCTGGATCCACAAAATGTGATAGACTGTGATTTTAGAGTGAAAAATGTATAAACTGGCTGAGGTCAAGGCATAAAGGAATTTTTATTTTAACTGGTTTCTTCCCTTTAAAGGCCTGTTTTCAGATTCCATCCAATTTCAAACACACTTCACAGTACAGAAATACAACTGGGAATGTCCCTAAACAAATCTTCAGCATCTGGCCATCTACATTGTTGATAATGCCTTTAAAATATAAATCATGCTACAACAAACATTAGTTCCTCTAGAGTTCTCTTCAAGACATTATCTCACACAGTCCAGCAGGGTTTAATCTAGCTCCATCATCTTTTAAAGCTAAATCACAGGTTTGTCAAATGTGCCTCCAGATCAGGGCCTTAGATTACTCATATGATTAGAGTTACTGCCAGAAACAAGATTCTTGGCATTCCAGTTATGACTTGTTTAGGAAATCTATATTGGCATTTTCTGCATCATTTGCTGTTTCTCCAGTGCACTACTTTCCTGTCTTTGGTTCTCCTCAAGAAATTTCAACCTTGTGGGAGAATAAAACTAATTAAAACACCTGGCAAATTTAACTTCAGGCAGAAGTCTGATCTTCCCGTTAGAATTAATACACCTATTGATTTTTAAAAATAATAAACTAAAACTTACAGTCTATCACAGAAAAGAGTGAGGTGTTTGAGGTTAAACACTAATTTATCCTTTAAAGGAGGATATAGGGTTTCTTAAACCATACCTAGGTGACCCTGGCAGCCATCCAAGACAGCGTGAGAAGAATAAATAGCAATAAGGCTCTGTGGAATACACAGGGAAACAATTGGTCATATTATACCATTTTTTTTCTTTACACAGACAGAACTCCCTGTAACTCTGTAATAATACAGAGATGATTCAAAGCATTAATTCTTCTCAGGGACACATGTTAAACTTCCTAGTGACCAGCTTTTTTTTTTTTTTTTAAGACTACATTAGTTAACGAAGTTTATTTTAAAGTGGTCTTAATTCTGCAATGTACCTTCTGTGAACTTCTGTCCTCTTCTCCAGTCTTTCCTCAATAAAGTTGTTGCTATTACACAAGTTAGGAAGAAAATGTCTGCATTAGATTTTCAATATCAAAGACAAAACAAATCAATTCTAATTTTTCAGGAAATGAAGCCACTGATGCAGAAGGTCATTAAATACTGTCTGCTTTTCAGTGGCATTGGAGCCCAGAATAAAGGATCTTACAAAATGACAATCACTGAGATTTAGAGGATGAAGAGAAAGGAGAAGTTTCTTCTCAGGATGGGGCACTGAGTATATTTACAAAAGGGAAAATGGCATCCATGATTTAGGCCTAACACGGGACCACAATCTGCAAAGATGGCACATAGCAATTTACACATTAATTCTTTCTGCATCATTTGGAAAGCCTTATCAGCATAGCTGCCAATCCCTTATTCTTGTTGGGTTATTCATAACACTCCTGAATTATTTCCCTGATCAAAACCACTTGTGTGAGTATATTAGATATTGATGACAATTTTAAGTCAGACCTAAAAGTATTGGTTTGTGTAGCAGTGCACCCCCCGCAGGCAGAGTGCCCAGACCAAGAAGAAATGTGAAGTGCTCTTTGTCTCCCATAAAAGGTGAAGAAACCCAAGCTTTTGTTACCAGTTTGGAAGTGTTCTGAACCAGGACACCTCATTGGACTCCCTGGACATCAACCCACCCCTGGAGCTACCTGGATTGGATGAGTGCCAAAGCCCCACCTGAGCCATCAATGATAAAAAGCACTGGACAAAGACCTCGGGGCATTTTGGGGGTGTTACAGCAGAGACATGGACCTGCAGTCTCTGGCACGGCTTTTTCTCAGTAGAGAGTTTGTTATTTTGTAAGTTAATAAACCTTTTTTGTTTCCAACACCACCCAAGGTGCCAATCCTGCTTATTTTAAGTCACTGGGTATTTGTAACACAAAGATCCAAACGGGGACGGAAGCTCCGAGGTGTCATAACACCTGGCCCAAGGAGATATTCCATCAGCTTTGGTTTACCTTCCCTTTTTTCTCATTTTCTTTCTCTACCTATTCTCTTTCCTTTTATCCTTTAGTTGCCTTTTGCTTAGCAAGTATTGAGTTTATCCAGACAAGACCATTTTTCACTGAGCCTGTGACCAATGAGGCAGTCAAGAGCATTGACCTGAACAGTTTGATGTTCATTTAAGTTTGTCAGGCCACAAAATTCCTGGTAAGACTTTGAGCCGAGCCTATGTTTCTGCAGAGGCAGTACAACAGCAAAAGGCTGAATGAAAAACAAACAAAAAAATGAATTTTTTTTTCACTTTTATTATTGGTTTCCTCTCCTCTTTCCTGCATTGTCTTCTTTTCACATAAAAGAAGTAGGCTTGAATTCAGCAACAGCATTGGCCCTTCTCAAATAACTGTCTCTATTAACTCTCCCTTAGCCAACCATCCCTACAAGGAACATCATTTTTTATTATCTCAAAATAGATTGTGTCAGTTGTTGTTACAAACAGCAATTCCTTTTTTTCTCCTGTATCTTTGGAATTCATTTAAAAGACTGCAATCATGCACTGTCCTTGGGATTAAACTGCCCACTGCACGCTTCAAACTACAAGCCCTGCTCTGCTGGCCAGTGGCACAGGCTACCTGCAACTGTCTTGTTCTGTATTTGTACTCAGTGTTTCTCCCTCCAAAGCAATGCTGTTTCTCTAATGCAGCACTGTGTAAATTTATTTTCAACATCTACACATTTAAACCAGAAAAATTAGTTTATTTTCCTAAACTCACCATGTTCCACAGACTGAAGGCAGAAATGGATAGCCCAATATCAAGTTATCTTACATAAATGCTTCAGCAGGCTCATTCACTTCGAAAGTTTATAGAAGTTAACATGAACTAACTGATTCTCTGATTCTCAGATGTGGAACTAATAATAAAGACTATTACCCAAACTACATTTGTTAACAGAACTGTAATTAGGATTTTTACAATCAGAGTTACTATCTAAATTTCAACAGTCATCTTTTTATGGTCATGTTAATTAGGAGACCATTATAAGGTAAGCAGTACCATATGCTTTCATTGAAAAATTATTTTGTGAAATTATCTTGCCTTCAGTATATTACACAAAATGTTGAAAAGTAGCCCTTCTAAAGAAACTTGCATACTATCAAACTTATGTAAAATTTTAAGCTTCTTAAAATGTAAAGAAGAATTTTCACAGGCTTAAAATTTACTCAAAGTTGAAATCTTGAACGTTATCCCAGTATGAGAATGTAGCCTGCCTCGGTCGCTCTGAAACAGAGCCCATCCCTGAGCACAACTGCTCCCTCAGTTTGGGCTCCTGTACAAACTCTGTGGGAGTGCACCCAGGGACTGCCCCACCCTGCTCTGGGGTTGGGGACATGTCCCAGCTCACACATGGCACTACAGCCCTGACTTGGCCCGGGTGCCAGGCCTGGCCATACCCACTTGCCCAGCCTGCAGCACAACCTGAACATGTGTGTTGAGAGAGAGGCTGGGGCACGCTCTGCCAAATGCCAGGTAAACAGCAGCCACTGCTCTCTGCCTGCCCACAAATCAAGTTGTTCCATACCAGGGAAGGTAGCGAGGCAGTAGTTACTCTGGAGAAACCCACACTGACTGTGCACAATCACCTCTTTGCTTTCAAGTGCCCAGAAATGCTGTTCTGAGAGGCCTCAGCTTATGATTTCACCTGAGACAGACGCTTCTGCTACCTTGTGACAATAGCACTTAGGCCACACTTTGCCTAGGAGATCATTTATTACTATATATATTATATATATATATAATATAGCAAAACACGGCTTGTCCAACTCTAAAATCAGATTCAAAACTCACAAAGGCTGAAGTTCACTTTTCAATCAAGAGAGCACTCAAGCCATTTATAAACTACTGAATGCTGCTGCTGCGTTAAGTGACAGGACACTTCTATTACCCGCTAGAGCTATATTAAATATTTTGTTAGCGGAATGCCAGAATTTTGATTCTTGTAACTATACTTCAATCAGTGTGACAAGTATATAAAATATAAATTGACTGTATTATGGTCAGGTCCATTGGAATAGCTAAAAGCAAAATGCAAATCTGTCATCCAAGACAATTAGGAAACATTTCTCTTATTCTAACTGCCTGTGTGTATTCTGCATAAAAGTCACATGGAGATCACCTGTCATTCTGCAATATNCCTCACAAAGGCTGAAGTTCACTTTTCAATCAAGAGAGCACTCAAGCTCTCAAACTACTGAATGCTGCTGCTGCGTTAAGTGACAGGACACTTCTATTACCCGCTAGAGCTATATTAAATATTTTGTTAGCGGAATGCCAGAATTTTGATTCTTGTAACTATACTTCAATCAGTGTGACAAGTATATAAAATATAAATTGACTGTATTATGGTCAGGTCCATTGGAATAGCTAAAAGCAAAATGCAAATCTGTCATCCAAGACAATTAGGAAACATTTCTCTTATTCTAACTGCCTGTGTGTATTCTGCATAAAAGTCACATGGAGATCACCTGTCATTCTGCAATATCAACATCCATCAAGTGATGACATCTTCCATCATCAACTCTTTGTTATAATGGAATGTATTTCAGAGGCCCTGAAATACAATAATCTAGAAGGAAAAATGACTTACTTTGAAAATAAATGTCCCTGCTTCACCTCAATGTTTATTTGCTATGAGTGCCAAGGGATGCTGAGACATTAATCCAGGAGTAGGAGGACATTATCCCATTGCAATGTCCTCTTCTGATATCCTCTCTTAAATAATCCAAGGTCTATTACCAATATCCCCGACCTACAAAGCTTCATCTTCCAGGATATGTACTGTGTACACCGGCATCAATTCTGGAAGATACTCACATGATGGAGCCTTTTAGAGAACCTTGAAAAAGGCTTCACTGTTTTGTGGCCTTCGGTCCTTAGCTGTGAGAGACTGAGACATGGACTCAGCCCAGCAGGGAATCAGGATCGTTTATTCAAAGAAATGAGCTAGTTTTATAGACTTTTTCAAGGCACAGTATTTCCTTACATGGTACTTCTCACTACCTGACCTATCCCCATCCTGACCTGCTGCTGACACTGCCTGGTCAGCAACACACTCTCTCAATGTCCTTCTGTGGGGTGATCATGCTCTGCTCACCTGTCTGTCAGCTTCCTGCAGGCTCCTCTCTCCCGTATCACCTCCTGCCCCAAGGTCAGGAAGAGACTGTGCCTCTGTGTGCTGCCATGAGCCTCTGCAGGCTCATCCCACAGCCTGCTGCTCAATTCCATCCCATCTCTTCCCACACTTAGCGTACATCAAATGTGAAGAGAAAAGGAAAAAAAAACCCCACAAAAAACAACCCCCCCACACACATTTATGTTTTTAATGTTTGATTCAATTAACGGCCAACAGCAAATTTTTAATCAGTTTGGTAAATTCAATTTCTGAAGGCTTAAGATTGTGCTCAATTTAAGGTCATGAATATAGAAATATATTTGTTAATTTTAGTGATTTTAGTTATTTCAACTGAGAAAACCATTCTGTGAACCTATAATTGTGCTCCCATCTGCAGAGATACGAGCAAAAATGCAAGCCATTTAGCTGAATGCTTTCCTCTGATACAGAATACAACTAAGCCTAGAGTACTAAAAGTATGCTCAGGATGTACAATAACATCAGCATTTCAGCTTTAAAAAAGGCCTCTGACCTTCCATTTCATACCTGTCACTTTAAGATTCTGAAAAATTTGCCTAAACATCCTTCTAACCCCACCTATTTAGACTGGCTGCAGGATCAGTGTCACATAGATACAAGTGGCAGAAAAAACAGGAAAACCTTTATTCCACCAGATACTGCAAGAAAAATATGCTGCATCTCTGTGAAGGAAGTCTGTCGATTCTGTTACAGGGCTAATGCTCAAACAGCATCAGGAATAGAAGTGGATGGTTTTTCTCACACAAAGGACATGGCAGCATGTTCCTAGGTGTGCACAGCCTTTGCATGTTTTTTCTCATTTCAGAAGCCATGCAGACTTGAAAACAGTAAATACAAATCAGGGTCCCAGCTAAGCCACTAGTAAAATGAAGACCTGGGAGTCTACATCTATTTAGAAACATACAAATCAAATACTAACAAAGAATACTAAGAACAAAATATTAATCTCCCAGCGTTTTGAACCTCAGAGAATTTTCCCTATTCTTTTCTGTGTTATAAATTCTACTCTTCCATGTTCAGTATTATGGAAATGTATAATAGGTGTCTTTCTTTAGGTTTAGTTGAAAACAACCTCTCAAATCCACTTTGAGCCTTTTTTCTCTGATTGGTCTTCTTTGGGGTTGAAGCTTCCTTAGCTGAAAAATTTGGTTGTTAAAGCATTCCACAGTACACTTACACCACAATGAAGATTTAAGGTTTAACTAACATTCACCAGCAGTTCCAATACCACTGGAGTTTCAGTCTCTAGATCCTTCCAACCACTTAGTTTCATAAATTTCGAATACAGTCAACTTGGACATAATTTCCAATTAAAAATAAAATAATAATGTGAATTTCATATTCAGAGAAGACCAGTGGGGGGGAAAAAAATCAAAACAAAAGCAGAATAAAACCAGGAAAGACTCTGTTACTGAAGGTAATATCAAGTTTTTTTGCCTGACCTAGAAGTTTAAAATATGTTAAGATATGTTTAAAATATATGCATTTAATCTGATGTGTGCATGGAAGTATTTTTTGTTCCACAGAATCTCTTTGAAGTTAATATAAAGCTTGGAACCATTTCTAGGTTTCTGCATACAAAGGAAAATGTTTATACTACTCTTTCTGCATTTGGCAGTGGAAGTCCTCAAGAACTACAGATTGGAAAAATAAGGAAACCTCACCCAAAGTATTAATGTTGTCAAAAGAAAAGAAGGGCCTAAACAAACAAACAAACAAAGAAACACAAAGTAAAACAAAAAAAAAAGGGCTGAGGCATAAAACACCAACATCAACCTGATTTCCCAAGTGCTACATGACATACCAGCTGGAGAGGAGAGTCCTTGTCCTCAATGGACTGAAATATGTAGCATCCATGTCACTAGAAAATCACTGGAGATTCTGATATTTCAAAAACTCCTCTTCTGCATAAGCATCCTTTATGAGATTTACCATACAGTTACAAACTACTGCTTTTTTCCTTAGGATTTCTGTTGTGTTTCTAAACTCAGAGTACTTTCTGTCATTTCAATTTTGTTTACCAATGCTTGCCCCACAAGAAAAAGAGATCTACAAGGAATACCATCAAGAATTTTAAAAAACTGTCCTACGTTACAATGTAAAAATATTCCAGAAGGTCTTCTGTATTCTATCTCCATGAACTGTTAAAATCAGGAG
>VXBU01003978.1:41211-163657 GCA_013400315.1 Bombycilla garrulus
AATTTTCCTATTAGGTTGTAGTTTGTTGGGCTTTGTTTTACTTTATTTTGTTTATAGATATTAAAGAACTGTTATTCCTATCCTCATATCTTTGCCTGAGAGCCCCTTTTAATAATTTAGAGGGAGAGGGTTTACATTTTCTCTTCCAAGAGAAGGTCCTGCCTTCCTTGGCAGGCACCTGTCTTTCAAAACCAAGACACAATCTCACCACAGATACATTATATTTGCCAGATGGATGGCATTCAGGTACTTTCTACTTTAAAAGTAAGTTCTGTCCCTAATACCATAACACTTGTTTATTTTCCCTGACATTAACAGTATATATTTAATTTCGTAGTTATTTTGACAACATACAGGCACAACTCCTGTAAAATCATAACATCAAGTGCATTCACTAAAGCATCTTCAAAGAATACATCAACACATTTTTAAACAGAATATGAAAATCCAAGCTTACATACTTGTTTTGTTGTTTTTTTTTAAAGCAACTACAATTTAAAACAGTAAAACCAAGATGCAGAAGAAGGACACAGTGAGTAAATACAAGTTAGGACAACAGGATGCTTTAACCTGAGGCACCTTTCACATCATCCTAAACAAGTTAAGACTCTGCATCAAAGTACTTCTAAGAAATCATTAAGGATTATGTCAGCATCATGCTACATTTCACTGAAATGCAGCCACCCCTGGGATAAACAAAACATCAATTTAAAGAGTACATCCTCTGCAAAGCGTTAAAAGAAGTTTCCAAAATTGCAGTGACGTAGCAGCAAACTGAGCTTAACTGGCTACCATGCACCTCCTTGCAAGCCTTGGCACTGATTAAGTGTGATAAATTTGTGTTTCTTGGGCAGACTCCTGGACAGCAGAAACGAACTAAGTGCTGGGGTTCAGTTGTGGCCGTGTCATAAACTACGGGCATAGGAACATCTCTGAAACCAGGGAGGACTGAAAGCCCTGAGCACCTGCAGCTGTCAGCATGTTGCAGGTCAAACCCAGTGAGGGGATGTTAATATTATCCGGTACCGTATGGTTTGCCTCGGGAAACTTTACCCCAGGACCTTGGAACAGAATGAATCCACGACCTTCTGCATCAGATATCTGAAGCATGTCCAGGGCACAAAAGTGTAGAGGTATGTGCAGAAATACTATGGCTGGAAATAGGTATTGAATGACCCCTGTATCATTACCCTAAAAGCAAGCCAAAATCCAAAGGTGGCCCTTGTAACCCCATTCCCCCCGCCACACCCAACTCCTGGCACAGCACCACGCTAAGCATTTATATAAAACTTCATTAGCAATTCAAGGAATGCAAATTTTAAGATAGTTTGTAAATGCTCCTCCCTAATTTTAAAGTACCACGCAGCAGCACTATGAATTATATGGATAAATCTGTGCTAAAGCTCAAGGAGAATAAACACCATGTTTACCTAATTCTGTTCAGATCAATAAGGCTTAAATAATAACTAAAGAAACTTCAGAGAACCTACTTTTACTATTAAGGAACTGCCTTTGCACCTAATTTAAACATACAATAGTCAAACATTTCTGGGATCCTTGTTAATTGTTTTGTTATATATTTAACATTTGTAATGGCTCTCACAAGTCCAACATTAATAAATGATGATCATTATTTGGAAAATAACCTAAAGTGTCTAAGATATGTATAATTTGCCCATACAGATATATTTCCTTTTTAATGAAGTATTTTCTGAACTGCCATAGGAGCATCTTAAATTTCATGTCCAATATTTATTCTCTGAGATTGATAGTAAAGCATTTAAATCAATGGGATTAAAAATGCATAGATAAATAACACCTCTTACACTGCTTCCCGATATTAGCAGTGTACTTTAACAGAAAAGTGTATTAAAAGGGGTAGGTTAAAAATAAAATAATTACAATTAATCATCTTAATTGTTCAGTTACATATTCCATTAGGACTCCATAAAGCACACTTACATACAGCTGAACTAAACCTAAAACTCCACTTTGTGTTACCCTTCCTATTTTTCAAGATGAGTTTTTCTTAAATTAGTGCCAGAGTTAATTTACAGAACAGAACTCAGATGAAGATACCCCCTAAAAACCACCAAACATTTGCTGCCACTCCTATTGTGCTCAAATTCTCCACAACTCCTGCAACCACAATCATAACTACCATTTTTGCACATTATAAAAGTTAAAAGTTGCCACCAAGTATGATCTAGAAACTCAGCAGCCTCATATTTTGTTGTTTTGCTTCCTCTCATCCTAAAGACTCCAACTTTTTTTCTTCCCCAGAAGAATAAAGATTGCTATAGAAGATAGCTATATTTTCTTATAGCAATCTAAGTATGTTTTCCTTTCAGTGCCTTTTATTGAGCTTTACTTCACACTCTGGGCAGTCACTTCCTCAGTATAGGAAATTTGCTGTGTTTGTGGCTGCACTGGCAGAGTTCCTCCCACTCTTGTCTCACTGGGATGTTCTGTCCACCTGACAGCAAGCTCATGGCAGGGAAGCAATGCAGCTCCTCACCTGCTGCCCACAGCCAGCACATGGAGGGGTTTTTTTGGCAATCAGTCACTTGATGAGCCACGTACAGAGCTGTTTGTACTCAAGTTTCTTAGAGGAAGCCTTTGGGCTTTGTTTGTGGTATCATGCTTGGAAGTACTGCTGATTTAAATCTCCCTAATTGCCATCTGATAACAGGCAAATATTTTCTATGTTTCCCCTCACTATCCTTCTTGCTGCTGTGATGAGGGGAGTGGGAAGCCTTCTCTCTTCCAAGTCGTCCTCCAGCTCGGGTCACAAATGCCTACACAAACAGAATTGTGCCAGGGAACAGCAGCATCAGCCCAAGATGATCTCTGCCAGGTTTAGTCACAGAAATAAACTTATAGAAGTTTCTGAGGAACACATTGTGGATTTTAACCACAGGAAACTTACCCATGGGCAAAACAAAGCACTGCTGAGCAGAGCTTGCTCAACCCATGCTGGAGTTCCCAGATCCTGAGCTCCCAGCTGGAAGAGGAGTCTGCACCAGAAGATGGTGATTGTTTGGGATCCAGCACCTTGGACACAGACTACGCTGTCCTGGGTAGGGCCACAACACCATGTCAAACTCTCCCATGGTCCCGACTTTCAGCTCCTTCTGTTTCCTAGGATAAGTAATCTCCTCAGAAAGGCTTAAAAACTTAATTTTGTTATATTTTTGAAGGATCCTGGGATGGCTCTACTAGCTTAAGCCATGCTACATCTTGAAAAAAACCTGTGAGCTACTGCCATACTGTTTGACTGCAGATTCCAAAGGGACACGCTGCACTGGATAAACTCCATTTAAATTAACACATACATTTTTCTGATTAACACCATGGTCTGCAAAATTAATAACGTTCAAAAAAAACAGAAGTTGTCAGATTATTCAGAGGATGTAGCGGAGCAATGTCTTTTATATTTATTCTGCATAAACCTCCACACACATAGCAGGCCCTCACATTCCAGCAAAAAATATCTTAATACAAACAAGACTGAAAAAAATAGTCAAAAGTAACATCAAAGAGCAAAGCAACAAGAGTTTGGTCTTCTAATGTTATCAGTTTTCATCATTGAAGTGGAGAGATGAGAGACAGAAGAGGAAGTTCCAGATGCAGTCACATAAAACACTGGGAATGTGAGATGGCCAACAAACACTGCAGTTAGCAGAGAGACTGAGGTATTTAATCTATGTTCTACTTTTACAGTAAATATTGGTATTTACTCATGCTTACCGCTGCAGCTGGTTACAGGCATTCAGACTGTTAAGTGTATTTATCTTAATTTCAGTTGAGTGTTGATCAAAGAATGCTTTACACAAAAAATGTCCATACATGAACTTTGCAGCTTTGAATTTCATCAGTGAAGAAAGACACCAACAAGGTCCAAAGTTGTCAATCAATTCTTCACAAACAATTACAGCATCCCATAAAGCCAACACATCCATTCATTATATACACAAGAATTATCACAGAGCACTGCAGAGTACCTTCTTGTCTAATGCAATAGAATTACTTCAACATTAATTTTGTTACACATTATTAGTATTGCGAGAGCACCAAAATTAGGGTCCCATGAAACCCCAGACAATTTCTCATGGTAGATGTAAAAGCCAAATTTTCCAGCATGCACTAAAGGCCTGTGGTTCAACACCAAGCTGGTGTGGAAACACCAGTCTCTTAGCACCCCCATGCAGCTGAATCCCTACTTCTTTTGTTGCCTAAATCAACACACCAAATGGTCTGCAAATTGCATTCAAAATTTTATATTCATTTTAAACAGTTCTCCCTTCTCCTTCCATTAAAGATTAAAAGTATTTAAAATCTACCACACAGTTCTTCTCCTTAAACTATGTTCATCTATAACCCCGGGCTGGTGAGATGAAGAAAAGCCTGCAGAAAGTGCAGAGTTATGACACATTTCCCTGTGAAGCCATTTAAAGGGTCAAATACAGCACTTCATCCATTTTAATAACAGCTTTAGGAAACTGAAGTAAAAAAACACTGTGCTACTTACAAAATTGAATGCCCTCAAAATCTACAAAATATTACTATGAAAAAGCTGTGCTACTTTTTCCAAGAACCATTCCCTTTCCTCCTTTTCAACAACCTAAAAAAAACCCCAAAAATAAGGATGAAAAAGAAAATAAAAAACTGACACACATTAAATTTCCCTCACTTTTGCGCTTTGAACTTAACACATTACTAGTCACTACTTTCTCATCTAAGAACAGCATTCTCCTGTCCTTAAAATCACCATATAATAATTATGTTAAATTTAAAGCTCCATGAAACACAAAGATAGTTTTTCTTTTACATTCCTAGCACAGCTAAAATAATACAGCAGGTCTGATTTTCTCCTGCATTTAAATGGGGAAACAATCTACTGAGAGAGAAGCTTAAAAGAAATGTTCAGGGGAAATGCTGAGGACAAACACTCCTGAGCTTTACCTTCACACAGAATTGATAAAGCCTGGGGGCTCCCCACACTGCTGACCCCTAGCCCACTCCCCCCAGCTTGGCTGAACTGGGGTCTGCTGGCACAAATGGGAGCCAGGGAGCCCCTGGGCACTGTGATGTGGCCAGCTCTCTGGCCCACACCACATCTAGGGGCTGCTGCTCCCCAAAGGAAGAAGGGTCTAGAAAATAAACATGAAAATAAACTTCTCTACTACCACAATGCTGAAGAGAAGTCCAGGTTCTTGAGATTCCTCATACATTGCATGACAAATAAACTCTACTCCACTCAAGACCCGAGCCTTGGCCGTGGGTAATTGGATAATTTGCTAACTGCCACCAGCTGGCACTGCCCATTCACACCTGCACCACTGCCTGCAAAACCTCCAGACCCAACAGGGTGTGGCACAGTTATTTCCACTGCAAACACCTGTGACTTAATAACAGTCCCTTCCAGAAAACAGGTGGGAAGAAATACTAAAAAAGCAAGTCAATTCAATTAGCATGAAAATTCTGTTTGCTCCATTTGCTACCATCAGTGCTTTACAGCAAAGCCAAAAATGGTTCTTCAGGTAACAGAGATGAATGGAGTTGTCATTTCCAAGCGGGCAGGGGGTTAAAATATTTTCTTTTCCCAAATGAATGGGAACTAAGAATTCAACACTTACATTTTGCAAAATCCATTATTTATACAGCATGATTTGACAGCATGAAATGGGAGGCCAGGAATGCCTTATGGCACTGCTGTGCATGTTGGAAGCCATGCAGGACAGCCCCAATGCCACCAGCACTGTGCTGACTCTGTCCCCACAACCAACCTGCTGTGGGCACTCTGCCATGCACTAGCTTCTGAAAAGGTCCCAGGTGCTGTCATGGAAATGTAAGATAAAGATTCTTTAACTGATTTATATGTCTGCTTGGATGAACCAAGCAAAATGGTCCCATTTGCTTCAGAATTAATCCACAACTGAAGACATAGCTTGATTCCTCTGAAACAAAGGGATTTTGCAATAGGGAGGTTAACATAGTTTGCGAGTGTTGAGGTTCTCCAACTCCTAAGTCAAAATGATTTTATATATTGCCACAAATACTTAACAGCTCCCTGGAAAATTAAATTAATCTCTTACTCCTTAAATATCTATGTGTCACATACCTTTGGTCTACTCTCAAAAGAGCCAAGTATACTTTACAGCTTGCAGACAGGACATACACTGGGACATTTATTTAATTTTTAGAACTGCAGGGACCAAACATAAATTGAAAAGAAGCCTGAATATTCTAAATAGTCTTCATGGATTTAGTGGTTTTAAATTTGTTATGGGAGAGGAGAAAATCCCACACTGTCATGACAGCTGGAATTATTTCACATCCATCACAGCAACATTTTGTTAAGTGCCACTGAATCAGGTGAGCAGTGGGGTACTATTAAGCGAGCTCAGATGGCTGTCTGGCTGGCCAAAGCAGTGCTATTGCTGTACAAATGATTCTAAAGGTGTAGATGTTTTTCTTTTTTCTTTTATTCTTCCTGTGTACTTGCCTTTTAGCACACAGATTAAGTGCAGTTTTGTTGCTGTGTTTGGGCACAGGACAGGTTCTGCAGTGCTTCCACAAGGAATTCCTTACAGCTCTCTCCAGCTTCCATACAGTTATAATCACCTCTGTGAGCAGGCTGGAGGGAATCTCCAATACATACACAGGGTTATCTGTAGGCAACGAGGGGGCATTTGTAGGAAAGGCTTTTGGTGATTAAAGCAATACCTACAGATTTGTTCACACTTGCACACCCCCCCCTTCCTCATTGTGTCAGTCTGAATGCAGCCAAGGGAAAACAAGGAAATACAGTTCTAAATTTTTGTACCACAGCCCTAAAAAATATTCTTTCTTTACAAGTCCGTGCCTTTATACTGAGAACAATTTTGTACAGATACAATATGTATCTCTCACTGCAGCTCTACCTTTAATAATGGTTTAAAGGAAAGTGGGTAAGTGCTTGCCTTTGCATCCATTGTTTACACTAGCAAAATAATTTAGCTTGAATACCAAGTTAAAAAAATACCTCTAAAATATACATGGTGTCCTTCAAATGACAAATAAAGCAGTGCAGAAAAACAGCAATTTCCAATGAACTGCCTCTAGAGCAGACAGTTCTGGCACTACGAAGGAACAGGTCTCAGTCTCTGATGTAGCTTAATTTGCTTTTGTTTACTGCTAACTCAATTTCACGGCAATGATTTAGCCCATGCCCAGAAATGTTCTGTTGAGGAAAAAAACCCATGCCTTTTGGCATCTGAAAACACCAGAATACCTTATCTATACAGACAGTCCTTCCTCACAATTCCTAACGCAAAGACTAGGTAGTTCTTTTCTTTGTAGCATTTAAAAGGGCAGGTGCCTTTTCACAAGATGGAAGTTCTCAGTTTTCCACCTGCCTTAATTCAGACATGAAATCACAGAATAGCTGACAAGACTGTTAACAGTCTCTTTAAAATACTGCTTGCTGTATCAGTGATCTCATCAGTGCCTGGCAGGTGTTGAGGGTCAGGGCAGGAAGAACAGCGTTCCTCCCACACAAGTAACTCCTTGGCACACAGGATAGAGTGCTCAAGCAGAACCTGAGTGCTGGAGTCTAACCTGGCCATATAATATGAAAAGTTAATCAATTTTTTGTTGACAGTCTTTATTTCCATATGTTGTGGAAGATACAGAATGTTCCTAGCTGGAATAAATAATTGCTCTTACTCCTGTATTTCTTTGGCCTTGTGGCTGCATTGCAGGAGCTATGTATCACAGGACACCATGCTCTCCTCCACACAGGGCCCTGAGCTTTGCCTCCCTGAGGCACATTTGTGTTTGGAGGATCGCCAGAGCATGGCTGTGGCAGGGTGCTGACAGGATTTCTGAAGGGGAAGTCGCCAGAGTGATCTGACACCAATTCATCAACTCTGAGCTGTTAATACAGTGCTTTTGTGACTGTGAAATAAATAAACCTAGATCTCAGGTTGTGGTCCTTGTCCGGTCAAAATATTTAGTGTTGTGTTGTTGGAATGTTGTGTTGCTACCGACTCTTTGTTTTATACTGTTCTTGTTGAATCTGTACACTCCCATCAATTCCTGTATTCCCAGTTTCCCCCTTATCTCCCATCGAGCAAGGCCTCCTCTGCTCCCCACTTGCCCATGGACTCACAAAGTTACTTTGTTTTTCTTTGAGCTGAGAAGTAGGACATTTGATACTTATGTACATCATAAGTTTCCACTCCACCAGAGTGTGTTAAGGAAATCAAGAGACTCCCATGATGCTTAGCTCCAATGCTGAACTTGATTAACAACAAAAATTCCCTAAAGCAACGAGCCAGCACAAGATCTAAATCCAGGAGAGACAGTACCATGTGTGCAGAGCACCAAGCTATCTGTGACTAGTCATCGTCTTCTCACCGTAACCTCAGAGCACTACGAAAGAATGACACCCTTGGACTACACGAACCAAAGCAAACTCCTGGGAACCCCCGTGAGGACGGACTCCTGACTCTGTGGCACAAGCAGCAGATTTGACTGGCACCTCCTCCTCAGCAGTGTCCTGGGGGAGCAGCAGTGGTGTGCACAGCCCCTTGAGTTCCTGGTGTTCTGTGGGAGCAGCAGCAGCGTGCGCGGCCCCTCGAGCTTCCCCACCCATAGGTGTTCTAATAAAGGCCTTCTGAAAGGAGATTGGTCTCCTGGCCCTATTTATAACAACTGCATTGCTCAGTCCAGCTCTGAATCATGGCTCTACCCCTACCTTGGTCTAATAAAACACACACACTCCCAATGCAAGTGGAAAAGCTGAAGAAAATATTGATTTTATTTTAACCCTTGGTTCAATTAATTTAGTGGGAAATAATGCTGCGCTGAACACATGCCCCAAAACTTTGCCTTTCTAGGTTCTACCTGTCTAAATTAATGTCTTGGGCACTGTGGCAGCTTCAAAGCTTAGATCAGGCCATGCCAATACTTCACTCATTTAGGATTTTCCACAGCCCTTTGCTTAAGGGCTTTCTCCCTTCTGCTATTTTTGTAGAAGAAAGAAAACACAGGTATTGTGGGGCACTATGTGATGTGAGATTCCTCTGTACCTGAATACTCTTGCCTTTTCATGCACTTACTACTTAAAATAAACATTCTCATTATTTTAATTTGGTTGAAGCAACCAAACGAATATCTTTAAACTGAAAAAGGCGATGTGGGAAAAAACCTCCCATTCTTCAAATCTGTTTCTCTAAGAGATGGCAGAGATGCTACAAAGTCACTTCAAAAGGTCCAGCCCATCTTTTGTAGTATTAAACTCAAATTCATTCCCATGACCTATTAGAGAAACTTTTCCATTTGAAGCCTGTCAAGCATTGTTTTAGTAGAAACATCGCTGTAAACACAAAGGCTGAAATTTCCAAAGCCACAGAGACACCTGGACTGAATACTTTAAGGCTACTTATGTCCCTCAGGGTAAAATTCTTTCAGGAAGACAACAAGAGTTTTAATGCACTTAACTGCCTCTGGCTATGTTACTATTCCTTCAAATTAACATGGTGGCATTTCATTTAAACCTGTAAGATTTGTGATTTCTGGCCTATGATGGTCATACTAACAATGACTTGATTTTTCTGTGGTCTGTTTACAAATCATGACAAGAAGCATAACCTAAGATGGCACAAACACTAAAAGCCTTTAATAGTTCTATTTATATTGAATAGGTTAATTTACTTTTTTATCATGCATTAAATGTAATACATATTTATTATTATTTCTAGTAAAAAAAAAAAAGTTTCAGGAAATGAAAGCAGATATCTGCATTTTTAATGACACTAATGTATCTTTCAGTTCTGCCTGTCAGTGCACAAGTAATTCAAAAGGGTCTGCTAGAAGATACAAATAATAATCAAAAGACTAACAAAGGGGTACCCTAAATCATGGCAGGTAACCGTAATTTGGTTAATTGGACTGCCTATTTACGCAGAAAACTGGACTCTTCCCAGGTCTGTACCTTTATAAAAGCAAATATAAATCTGCTGGAGGTCCCTCTGTAGAGTAAGCACAGAATGAGGGGCTAAAGATGCTTGGAAATTAATCTCTTCAGGAACTCTAAGAAAATGCTACAGGAAGCAGGAGATGTTGTCTGAGAGGCCTGGATATGGGGACTTCTGTTTTATCATTCCCTGATTCTGTTTGGTTTGTACCTGTGCATCAGTTATGTTCTATTTTGAAAAAGATGGTGTTTGAGGTGATTTGGCTGTTAGTCACAGGCTCCAGGGAGGCCTTAGTCACTGATGTTGTGATTTCTTGTGTTGTTCCCTGGGAAACAGAGATGCAGCCAAGAAATGATGACAGTTCTGTCATTGTCTTAGAAGAGAAGTAGCATAGCCAAAACTTGAGAAAATACATCTAATCCACTGTTCGTAAAATACAGTGCAATTTGTTGGTGAGGGATGCAGGGCCACGGGGACAGTGTTCTGTAATCCAAGTATCTTCACAGTATTATGTTAGAAGGCTTTTTACATGTGAAAAAGGGGAGGGGGAACAGTTGGTCTTACCAGATTTTTAAAACCTTTTCTCATTCCATCTCCTTGTTATACTAGCAAAGGATTTATTATTGTTGCTGTTGTTATTACTTGGGGGAGGGTGGTACTTCAGCCAGTTTCCTACGGTGTATTTCAAACATGTTCACTGGAATGTGGAACATGTTAGAAAATACTGAATGGCTTATCCTAAAAATCTGTTCCATGTGAAAGAATAAGCAACTACTAGAGCCAGTTAAAAGCTACTTCACTAAAACTCCAGCTCCTCCACTGAAGACTTCCACTGCATAAAAACAAAAGGGAATTTAATTCAGGTCCTAGTTCATGGACTACCTGAAGGCTTTCTAGCAGCCTGAAAAACTTGTCAGCGTATTCATATCTCTTAAATGGCCTCACTACTGAAGTTTCCTATATTTTCTCTTATTCTTCTTTGCTTTCAACTAATGTCCTCTTGTAAATGTCAGCCTGAACAAGAGCACAGTAGTGTAATACTCAATGAGATCTGTATCAATAGAAACAAAAGGAAAAAATCCTTCACTTCATATCAACAGGAAAAAAAAAGAACATGGTGTTTTTCACAACTCTAATTAGAACGGTATCCATGTTTTATCTCTTCCCTCTATAATTTTCACTTCACTATTTTATTGCATCTTTCTATTTTCTGCTTGATTTTTTTCACCTAATTAAATTTATCTTCTGTTTTATCTTTCAGCTTGTGCTGGTTTTACATTAGTTTATTTTTTGGTAAGGAAGGAAAGGAATTAGTAGTATAAGTAATCCCCAGTAAGAACCTTGTCAGCTTCCTTTAAACCTGACAAAAACTAATCAGGGTCTTATTTTTAATATTGACACATTATTAGACTAATGAAAAGTTAGAGCGCGCCTTTGTGAATACGCAAGTGGAGAAGAAACCTCTGAGAAGTTCTTTTTTCTCTTCCGGCTTGAGTACAGGTAACAGGAGCCAGTAGGTGTGAGCTTGTTCTATGACACAGCCCACGGGCCTGGCAGGGGCCTCCCTGTCTGCGAGGAGGGGTGGTTGTCACTAGTGGGTACCACATCTGAAGCTTAGGGAGGCTGGTGAGATCTTAGCCTTCTCTGCTTCTCCCTTCCTCAGAGGGGCTGCTGCCGTTCCTGGTCTGCGCTCTGTTATCCCGGCTTTCCCTTTGCAGCCTGGCTGAATCTTTTGAGATCTTGGCACAACTTTAGCATGGCTACAGTCCCTATATTCCCCATGTGAAATCTTAACTCTCTCAATGCTCAGATAAAACTTACAGATCTTCAATCGTTTCTTGAGTGAGAGGGAAAAAGAACAAAGAAAAAATATTAAGGTCAGTGAAGCAGGAATTAAGTCTCAGAAGCAGAATGAAGAGATGCCTTAAAAAAGCTGAAAAACCTCTTATGAGCTATAGAGATGGACTTATATATTAAATACCTTCATAAATCATGGAAAAACATAGGGAAGTGGAGCGTTCAACTGGTAAATTATGAGTGAAGGTATCTGTGTTTTAATTTTATAAGAAGCTTGAACAAAGAGAGAAAGATAGAGTGATAAAGACTTTTTGCTCTGAGGGAAGAAGACCTCTATTCTCAGAGATGAAGGTGATTTTAAAAACAAATAAAGAGAACCTTTGCTTTTAAATAGTTCATTCTTAAAGTAGTACCCCATGAGTTTAACATGGCCCAGAAACACAGCTTTAAGAAGGCTGTGAAGACGGGAGGAGTTTCACAATTGTGGATTCCCAGGCAGTTGCTATTTGTGAAAAGTAAAGCCCCAAGAGGACTGTTTTTTGTTTCTTGTAGGTAGCACAACAAAGGGAGACTTCACTCCCTGAGTAAACAAAAAAAAAAAGACTATTCTTAAGGTAGTAACTATCTAAAGTGTTTCTGTTGTCAGCAAGAAAGAGAAGAGGGTGCGGGAGAGGTAAGGTAAGGTGGTCTGAAGGTTTTATTCTGAATCTTACTATTCTTTTTAGGCTTGTTAATAAAAGTTTTCTTTACACCCTCTAAAGGTTAAAGTCTGCTTTTGTCCTTCTCCTAATCCTTTCTCACAGCAAAAATTAAAGAAATTGGAATTAACAAATCCAAACCACTACACAGCTACATCTGTAATTTAGAATCTTTCATTCCAGAAGCACACTTTGCCTTTCTCTATGCTCTTCTGTCAGGTTTAGTATTAGAAATCATAAGAAAAGGGGAAGGAGTATGACAATATCAGGGAGGTAATTTATCATGAAGATTATAGGATAATAGGCCATGTCAAAGCCTGTAAGAATATTTATGAAACACTGTCTGTGTTTTAGTAAGCTCCAAATGTTACATTAGAAAAATTATGACAGGTGATAATTGACAATATTAGTATGGTGATAAAACTAACTGGAAATAGGACAGTGTCCTTAAAGGCTGCACACTAAAATCCAGAATTCACACAGAAAATAACCTGAGCTACTTGAGACTTGCAGTCAGCAAGTCAAATTTTCTTTATTGTTACAGGCTTTTTTGACTCTATCCTCTGTATTTAATGCAAAATGGGACAGGAAAAGCGGACAACTTAGACTTAAGAGTGAAGTCTCTGAGTCTCTCAAACAATACAGCGCACTGCCAACAGAAGCCTTTCTGAAAGATTTTCCTGTGAGGAAAAAATTCCTGTAATGCTTCAGACAGAGCTGAACCAGCCAATAACTCCAAGTCCCCTGCAATGGATTTTAGGTGGGATATAGAAAACTTTAACTTTCATCCCTGAATATCATATTGCATGTGTTTGGCCTTCATCCCTTGATTTTTCTGTAGTTCCTAATAAAGAATTATCCACCCAGTAACCCAGCTAAATGAACACTGAATGTGTGAGCAGCTGGAGAGCTTTTCAGTGGCTTTATTTAAAGATGATTTTGTCTCCACAAAAAGGAGGGGAATAGGGCATCCAGGCAGAGTAATTTCCATCTGCATGAAGATGCTGTGTTCTGATTCTTCATTTCTCTGAAGGACAAACTAACAGCTCTGCCCAAGAAGTTTGATTGTGTGCTGGAACATCTGCCTGGCTGGAAAGCACCAGGTTAATAATTGCAGCTCATCTCTCCAGCACCAGACTACAGCAGATTCAGAGCTGTACCCATGGTGATGTTTATCAGAGCCCTGGGAAAAGAACCCAGAAGCGTTTCCCTTCTCCTGCAGCACAGGACAGTATTTTGCTGAGGTCATACAGAAATCTCTCACCTAAACAACAAGATGCCAGCGCAGGAGCCCCAAAAGCTCTAAGCACTCCAGTGATGCAACTTATTTCTGGGACTCTGAAATATCTACACTCAGTAAAGAAAGGCTGATACGCCTAATTTTTTCTAAGGCAGAGTAGTTCATCCTTTTTCCTGCTTTAATTTCAAGTATTGTTATTCTACCATTCAGTGTCCACTGCCCATCCTAATGTGAAGTCATGAAGTCTAAAAAAATGGCAGAACCACTCAATCTTCTCACTTGTGTTTTTATTGATTTTTAATTTAAAATTAATTAAATACTCAATTTAATTATCTCATTAAAAGGAATTTAATACTTTTTCCAAATTAATTAAACCCCACTGACCTCATCTACTGCCATATCAGCAAAGCTTCAAAAATTCATAAAAGCAGCTGACATTCCTTGTAAACAATAGCTGATCCTCATAAGACACATTAAGCTCTCTATTCCAGTGAACTAAGAAGCATGATATCATTTTAATGATAAAAGTTTATGTATATAAACAGAATTATCATGCCAACATTTTTTCTACCAGTGGACTCTCTCACTTAGCTTTTTTCTGTTCTTTACAGAGTGTCTAGCAAATTAAGGAGCATCCTGACATTCAAGAGATGTGATATTAAAATATTTGGCTTAGCAGATATAAAGAATGTAGTAAAAAATTCAGTGGCAAACCTATAAAATAGATTACAAAGAATTAGTTCTCAGTAGTTGTTGAGACCTATTGCATTCTAATGATAAAATAAATAATAAATAACAATCCCAACCTCTGCCATTTATTCTTTAAGAAGGTATTTTAAAACTGGGTATACATTGAATAAACAGCTTTGATGAAGAAGGAACAGCTAAATCAAGCACGAGGGCTGGCTGCACAGCATCAAATATTTAATTTTGGTAACATTGTAAAGTATGTCTATATGTTTATATGAACGTATTTACTCTCTGCAGAAAGGTCACTAGGAGAAACAAAAATCTCAGAGAATGTGTGGAACTGCTGAAGCTGCTGTCATGTGTGGGCTGCCTGTGAATCTGCTGCAGGGCTGGCCAAGGCCGAACATCATTGCCATGATCCCCCTGCACCCACACAGAATCCCTATGGCTTATGTCTTTATCAATGATAAGAAGAATGCAAAAAGGCAATCCTTAAACTCAGAAATTTCAAAACTGCACAACTAGAGATGAAGCAAATAAGCTTTATTTACTGGAATAAAAAGAAAAATATCTAAGAAAATTACTACAATTTTTAAATACTAAGGGCTCACTAGACTCTTCCCATGGTTATGAATCTTACAGCACTTAATGGTTCTAAAGCACTTCTTATCGGGGAGCTGGTAGTCATCAGAATCTCATTACTCAAGCAGGCAGCATCCTGACTGCTATCATCCACCAATTTACTAAATCAGATATGAACATTCATCCAACCACTATCATGTAAGTGGGAGCCCTCAGGGGAAAGTAGCCTCTATTTACTATATACAGAAGAAATGCTGCTCTCTTTTTCCCTTCTACAAAATATGTAAAGGTTTCTGAGCCAGGGATTTCTAATGCATTATAATTTACAAGCAACTGGGTTGGCTAGCAGCTGTCAGAAAGATTAGACACTTGCAAAATCATAATGAAAATCTAATCAACTCCCCAACTAGTATCAATTAATTTCAGGAGGAGTTAAGAAAAACTGTCAAGGTTAGCAAAAAAAATGTATTTAAAGTTTAAGACAACATAAAAGACTAGAAAATAGAACATTAGAAAGGTATTACTTTAGTCTATTCATAGGAAACTAGCTACAGTTAAGAGGTCTGAATGTCTGAATAAAGCATGCCTATTAAAGTCACACCAACAAAGTCTCAGACCGTGACACCTAGCTACAGCCAGTGAAAAGGTCAGGAAATGTCCTGAATGAGTTCTGAACCTGGACCTGAACCTGAAAGTTTGTGCCCCAGGGACTGGTTTACAGGGCTTCTCATAGCACCAGGAATTAATTACCGTGCTCCCTCTGCATGCCTTACACTGAGATCTGTTTTTAAAATGACTCCGTTTCTTACCGTACTGCATTAGATCTTTAATTGCTCAGTGTTTGCATTCCAAAAGCAGCTTTCAATGTGCAACATTCAGCCTGCCCTTGTTCATCACTACCCGTGCATTTCTCCTCTTCTCTCAGCCACCGCCATTGGCCCAGGGAAACATGCCTAAAGTAAACTCAGCATATAATTCAGAAACTTCTTCTAATTAAATGAAGTATGTAAATCCCATTCTCCAAAGTCCAGATAAATGTAAGAAATTCCAGAATCGCCAGTTACTAACTGCCATTCTAAGAACAACATCCGTGTTACAGAGCCTATAGTCTTTTGTCCTATTACTCCACATCTTAAATCCTGCAGGGCAGCCATCTGTGATTCTGGCAGGATCTGTCTGAACCTTGCTCTGTTCCTCACCAAGTCTCAGCACATACTCAGAAGGTAGCATCCTCCTCTTTGCAGTGCAGAGACTTCCAACAACACGCAGAAAATTTGTTTGTGTCTTGAAAAACCCCCTCAGCCCTCAACAACTACCAGTTTTCAAAAGAGCTGATTGAAATGCATGATCCTGATTGAGAGCTCATACTGTAGAGAGAGATCAAAATTTCCATGTATGTGTGGCTGGACATTTCCTGTGTCTCCCTGCTCACTGGCTAATTTTATGAAAAATTTTTCTTCTCAGAGCAGGAGTTGCAAATGCAATCCATTTTGTCATCAAATGATGGACACTTTGGTCATGAGGGCAAGAGATACCTATACTGCAATCCCTGCTCAAATTAAGATAGAAAATGTAAGAGTAAATCAGAATTCAGGTAGACATGTAGATGCCCTGATGTCAGGCTGAGTTCTTTGCTATTGGCAGAAATTCTTGCCTTTACTTGGAGCATCATTCATTATTGCACAAAAGTGAAAGGGAGAAAAAAGTTTTGCAGAATAGAAGCTAATCATGAATTGATTTGTCAAGCTGAAGTGCTCAGATCCAGCGCTATAACCCAGTGCCTCCTTTGGCAAAGAACCATCAGAAAAAACTCATGCTAAACAACAAGTGGAGACCCAGTGGGCCAGCAGCAAATACACCACATTTCAAATAGGATACCAAGCTGTTCTCAGTCTGGAAGGCAAAAAAATAAAGACATTTAAAGATTATGACACTTGAAAAATAAGCCCAGTGAAGCTGATGTGCTCAGTTACAAAGGGGACTAGGAGCACACCATGCCAAAGATTTCTACTGACAGAAGCCTCTTCTGAATACTGATAAACTCCAGACCTTTCTTATCTTTAAAGATCTCAACAGATTTAACTGACTACACCTGAGAATGGCCCAAAGCTACCAGAGAAAACTGTATCTCAGTCACAGTCAAGAATATGGGGGCATACCTGGGCTTTCCCTTGTACTCAGAGCACAGAGCACTCACCAGTCACAGTTTTAGTATCAAGGAATTAACAGTAAAATACCTGTAAGCACAATATTTACTTTTGGAAAACCTAGGCAAAACTTAATGATCAAGGTATGTATGGTGTTACTGAATGTGCATATGCAGGTTAAGAGATTTTAACTTTTAAGTTGCAAAGGAAAGACTGATGTGACTTCTCTTTTCTATTTACATTTTACATTTCTGTTTGGCTAAAGTATTCTGGACAGTTTGTCTTCCAAACATGGGCTCTTCAAAAAGATTAACAGCTCCTCTTACAGAATGACAGAACTGGACCAACACAACAAACAAAACAGAAGACAGTTACATTAAAATTAGATTACCCACCAGAGAAAATCAGTGTAGATAGAGACATGCATGACATTTTATAACCTTCTAAAACACAAGAATAGTATGTATCTTAAGGACAATCAATTAGATGTGAAAATATCCAAACAGTTTTTCCTAATGCTTTACATTTTTGGCTTGTGTGTCATCTGAGAAACTGGAAACAAAACTGAGAGAGGGATGCAGCATTCATTTTTTTTCTCATTTCTTGTGATGTGCTGACAACATTTTCCATGAAAAAAAAAAACCTTGTTAAAACAGCGAGACTTTAAACTGCTATTTCTGTTCTTGTCGTGAAAACTGCATTGCTTGACACCACACTGGAGACTCCCTGCCATATGCTTTTAACCCTTTAATAGGGTGGATTTCAAATCCTTCACAAAATAATCAGAAGCTGGCTGAAAGGCGTAGTCTGGAACTATTTATTCCAACTGTGTCTCTAACCCAAACTTTTTTCAACATCTATTTAAAATTTCCTAATGATAAAAATGCCAGAAGTTCCTAACTGCCCATGTCCATTTGTTAACAATGCTTAGCACATCACAGGATCTTAAAAAAAGAAAAATAAATAGCCATGGATCAGAAGTTCTCTTGCTGCAATTTCAAAGTACTACTCTTTGTTCTAGTCCTGGCAAGCAGAGAAACATATTCCTACCTTCCTCTTATCAACCCTTTCATGCACCTGAAAACTCCTTTGTTCCAGCAGTACTCTCTTCGAGAGACAAACAACCCAAATTCCTTCTAAGGTTCCTCCTTGGGATCCCTTCCCAGGCTTCCTACAGTGTAGCATGACTGTGTGTGCGTGTTTATGTGTGTGTGTACACAGAAAAGAGCTGCTAGTAAATAATGGGCATGGCAAGAAGTCAGGAATCCCCGTGCCTACACACACAAGGAAAGGTATATTAGTTGTAAAATCCAATTATTAAAAGCAGTCTTTTCATGTTTTATCTTCTTCGTGAAAATTATTTGAAGAGAGTCAAAAGTGAGAAGATTTGATCCTATGAGCCAAGCCACATTTAATTAATTTAAAGACCCTTTGAACAGCAGCCAAGGGACCTTTTTTTGGCCTAAGATCATCTAATAACAGGCAAGAATGACGCCAAGGAAGGTTCAGCCAGTGGAACCTGTGGCCTACATGAGGAGCAGCACAGGCATTTGATAATTTATGATCTTGAAGTCAGAGTTAATTTCCAGGCACATGAAAGTTAGACAGGAGTTTTATGGCAAGAAGGAGCAAAGTTATCCCTGAGATTCAAGTCCTGCGGGAATTTCAGCGGGATGCTTGCACCTCCAGGCTGTGTTATGTACACTCCTCTCAATTAAATTCCTGGTAATTAAATTAAATTGATGGAATCAGGAATGCTTGATTGGCTGTATTTGCTTGTCTTTATGAAAAGATTTCCCTGATTCCAATAACGAGTGTGCTGTTTTCTGTTTTCTTTGGACACATCGGTAGTTCAGCCAATTGCCACCAAAGAGATTCACGAGAAAGGAGAAGCTTTGCCACTTCTGTCAACAATTCATTGCACTCCCAGACCTGTTTGTGGGAAGGCATGTTCCTCAGTAAAACCTTGTGATGTGACAACAACAACATAGCAGTCCGGATATCAATCCTCTCACCTGCTTTTGACTTCATTATCTTTCCACTCCCACAAATTCATTTCAGAGACAAGTTTAAAGGAGGATTTTTATGCATTGTCATTTGCTCATAATTTAAGTATCTGAGCAATTCCTACTTTCTGTAGCTGTTGGAAAAACTTTAACTCTGAAAGAAATGCATAAAATCTTAAATTGGATTTTATTTTCTAATAACAACAAACTACCATTTTCACAGATTACTGTAACTGATTATTTTATAACCTGCTCTATGTGGCCAACTATGAAATCTTTTGCAACCAGCATATTTTTGATTGAACTACAACACTTAAAATTTTAATTCAATGGTTTAGACCTTTAGACAACAAAACAATTATATAAGGAAACCTTTATTTAATACAAAAGGGAAAAATTATTTTTGTATTAGTATAAAGGCGCTGATTGATTAAAATTATTTTTATTAGATATGATATAAATTCACCAATAGTAGGTCAAAACCTGCAGGTTTCTAATTAAACTCAGTAACCAAAAAATTATTTCTGCATTACTAAAACATGAATTAATATTACAGCTATCAGTTCTTAAATGGATGCACAGTTATATACCTTTACTTTGTACTGAGGCAGTTAATACTCTGAGAACTGACAAAATGGATTTATAATCCCTATTACTTTTTGACATCTCTCACCCATATGGTTTATGTATAAATACTCAATGCTATTGATTACTTAATTAAAGCATTTATGTGAATATTCAGAAATATCCTAGAGTTAAGGACCTCAGCTATGAAGATGAATGTGTTGAGTTCTAAATCCATCTGCATTGCTTCACACATTCCATACATAAAGCCGAAATTATGAACCAATAATGTCAATAAAATTTGCTCTGTCAAAATTACAGCAAGAATGAATACACACATTTAAACACTAATAATTCCTGGAAGTATTTTAAGCAAATAGGTATATAAAGAGCTAATGCAGAAAGTACCTAGAAAACCAAGTTCAAGTGAAATTAATTTGATTCTCTGCATGCCTGAGAAGGTCAAGATAAGATTATATAATGGTACAAAGTTCATTGGCTGTGTGAAAATATCATTTTAAAACAAAAGAGAAAGAAAAGCAGTATGTTTAAGGAATTCTCCTCAGTACCTCTCAAGACATGGAATCTCACCCTGCCAATCCCTGAAAGCTCTCCAGGTAAAGAAATACAAAGATCCAAGTATAAAAGCAAAGAAATCAACATCTTAAGCTTTGGTATTTTTTTAATTCCAGCAAAGTGATTCCAATGTGTTCTGAACACTCATTTATATATCTACATGAATATTTAAAAAAGAGAAACCAACCTATAAGGAAGTTGAGATATAAAATGTCTGTAATTTCAACTCAGACACTAAAAGATAAAAAAATGGTAGAGCAAAACTCTGGATGTTTAAAGCTTCTACTCTGTTTTAAGGCTTTTATTATCATCCATTATTCACTTATTTCCAGCAGCATTGGATATATTCAGGATCCTAGTCCTTATTCAAATTAGGAATGCTAATCATACTGAATTTTGATTAATGCTTTTCAGAGTTTATTCTGCTGATGGTTATTTTCCTGTGTTGGCAGCTTAATAGATATTGGCATGCACATTTAAGTAAAATAATTAACTAAATTGATTTTCCTCCTCTCTGGAAGTAGTTTTGTTTATATGCTTGCTCCCCCCAAATCATAGCCACAAATGGAAGCATTCCATTTATCAGAAAGACTGGACGCTATGAATTGTAAAATTAAATATTTAGACATCTTTGTAGAATGAATTAAATGTCAACTATGTCATCTATCACCAGGAAATATCTATTAAAAATACATTTGATAGTGGATATTTTCTCATAACACTAAAAAGCTGGGAAACAATTCTTAGAGTATTGCCAAACTGAAAACCATGCATAATTTAGCACTCAAATTGAATTTTAATCTTTTCATAATGCTTGTGGAAATATTTTCTACTTATGAAAACTAAGGGAGATAAAGAACATTACAAACCAAATAAGTGGTTTTATGTTCAGGCAGAAATACAATAGCTAATAGAAATACATTATTTGAAGCAGTGAGAGGAATAGGAAGCACCCTGGACATTACAGATTCACATTCAAGTTCACAGGACTGTAGAAGGAAATTTAAAAATATGGTATGAGGAAGTCAGGGAACTGTTCACCTAAAAGGCAACAGTGAAGCCCTTTAAGAGTTTAAACAGAAGAGAAGCTGAAAGCAGCAGCTGCCCATCAGCAGAGGCTGCTGCACTTCACTCTGATGATGTTCAGAGTCCTCCCTTGGAACAATTCCCCTCCCTGCGCTGGTTTATTGCTGCCTCCTCAGGTGCTCGTGGGCACAAATCACTGCTCTCCAGTAAAATCCTGCTTTCTTCCCTACCCAAGGATAAAGGAGATTCTCAGCCTGAGAAGTAGGAGGGACAGCACTTCCAAAATCACTGCATTTTGGATTGGTAGGAGGATCATCACTACCAACAACAAAGCAATCAAACGTCATTACAGCTGGTGTCAGCACCAAGAAGAATCCAACAGAAAGAACCAGCACTGGCATGGAATTCGCACTGTGAAAACACAGAGTTTCTTTAGGGATGTAATAAAAATGCTCTTAAATTTACAGCTACTGATTCCCTAAAATTAGTCAAACTCCCAGAAGCATCCCAGGCTACATGTAAAGGACTATTTGACTCTTGTGTAATCCCTCACAGCTGTCTCCATAGGTCTACAAGACAGTATTTGTAAAAGGGAAAAAAAATCCAAAACAAAACAGAAATTTCACTACCCCATCCCCTTCAAAACACTGGGAAAACACCTGCTCTACAGAACCTTTTTTTTTCTGTTCCTCCTCAATTTTTGTAACTTGGAATTTGTTCTCATTCCCTTAGGTACTTTGGTACTGTAGTCTTGAGCTTATATCCAATGCAATTCTCCAGTGCGTGGGGTAAATCAATAACAGCAGGGAAGAGCATCATCCCTTCTGCAAATTGCAGGCCCAGGTGTCTTTGAGGACTATGATGTGCAAATGAACTTTCTGTACAAGTTGAGTCTTTGGGAAGAGCTGGGAACTCTGTCCCTGTGTGCCCCAGAGGGCTGAGCTAAGCACTTTAATACTGGTTTGTAGTGAACAATTAACCTCCAAACCAGGAGAACTACTTCATTTACAGTGCCCAAGAATTTCCATGGAGTTGCCACTCCTCCTGATGCAAATCCCAGCTCAGAATTTAATGGATGTTACTGCTGGCTGCAGCAGATGGCTGTACACTTAGAATTAGTAATTAGTCATGAGAAGAAAACACAGAGTGGGGAAAAGAAAAAAAAAGGTTGTTTCTCTATTACTGTTATTTTTGCTCATTTTCAGCCACACTGAAGATCCTGGCCTCCTGGCAGTGATAAAGATTGGCTGTTTTTCTGCAGCAGTTGATTAATTTTGCTTTATAGGTAACTGGATTTTGTTTGATAGTCAATTTTTCAATTCTTCAAGGGCTAAAAATTAGGAAGATAAGGTCTATCAGGAAGGTTAGTACCTATTTGCTGAGCACAGGAAGGTTATACATTAGAATATAGCATTTTTTTACAGGGGAGACTGGGAAAAAAGCCAAGGAACTTCTGTCAGCATTACACTGAAAGAACTGATCCAGGATTTGAGTCATCATTAACAGAGCAGTGGGTTCAAACAGCTCTTTAATATTTAATTCTGTATGTATAATTTTAAATCCATTACACTTTTGATATTTGCAGATCTAACAGTCATTTGTTTGCTGCAATAACGTGGCCATCATCATGAAAAAAAAGATGCTGTGTTATTCCAAGAAAACCAGAGAGGGAGGGAAGGTGGTTGGGAATTTTAGCTCAGATGGAATTCTTGGCTGTTTCTATTTCTCAGTAGCAGGTGGATGGTCAGTTTTCCCGAAACAGCACTATTTTGTGTTACACACTTCACACACACCAAAAATGATATATTTTATCATTATCGGGTTTTCCTCAGTAGTGCCTAAAACATGGAAACTGTTTTATTTATCAAGGAAGCAATTACTTCCTCTTGGAAACCAAGAGACACGTTATTTAAATCAGCCCCAGAACTGAGCTATTGCCCCTGTCTGTTGCACTGTGGCACCTCCTGCAGGCAGAGTGCCCAGACCAGGAGGAGGTGTGGAGCTGTCTTTGTTCCCCATGGGGGGTGGGGGAGCCCGGGCATTCTTTCCCAGTTTGGAAATGTTCTGAACCAGGACACTTCACTGGACTCCCTGGACATCACCCCACCCCTGGAGCTACCTGGATTGGACGAGTGCCAGAGCCCCACCTGAGCCATAAAACCACGGCCTAAGGAAACCTCGTGGCATTTCAGTGGCATTATAGCAGAGACATGGACATCCAGTCTCTGGCACGGCTTTTTCTCTTTAGACAGTTTGTTATTTTGTAAGTTAATAAACCTTTTTTCTTTCCAACACTACCCGAGGTGTCTTTCCTGCTCATTTTAAGCCAATGGGTATTTGTAAGACAAAGAAACCCAAACGGGGATGGGAGCTCCGAGAGCTCATAACACCTGGCTCAAAGAGAAATCCCATCACCTGTCCACTCTTTGAAGCAATCAGATCTATTAACGAGAATAAATTAAAATATACACATTTCATACCCTTGTCTCTGAAAAAAAAGAATTCACTGACATCACCGAATGTAGCCTATTATTCTTGTCAACCATACAGTAAATATGAAACCATTAAATAATTTTCTGACTATCAGAAATACCTCCAAAAGGGCTTTTTAAAACAAAACTACTTTCCTGATTAGAAGGGAGAGTAATTGAGAAAAAAATTGTTGGGCCAGAATCATATTGCCTTCAGTCTTTTAGCAGAGCAGTGATAACTCACTGTAAATGAAAATATGACTTATTATCATTTCAAAACAACTGTGTCCATTTTCTTAATAAAGCAGAGCTAATCTATTAAAGTGCACGAATGGCCTCTGGACTATTACAGTGCCAAGAATAAATAGAGTGTCTTCATGAAAAGCTTTTTATTTTTGCTTTCTGAAGAACATTCAGAAGAAGGAAGCAGCAGAAAGCAGGAACTGCCAATAGGTGCAGCCCTGACACAAGTAATGCTCTTCAGATGTGTGTCAGTGCAAGTGAAAGGTCCTAATGTCAGTGATGAGATCATTATTGGATCAGAAATCCTGTGACAATTGCAGTATTGTGTGGCAAAAGAAATAGCAAAGCCAGGAACCAGAGCACAAATACACACATATTTATTTGTGGCGCAGCAGAAGAGGCAACGTCCATTTAACTTAAAAGCCTACAAATTAAATTAAAATGACCTTTCCATTGCCTGTGATTAAGACAACTTAGAAACAGACAGAAATAGGCAAAGCCTTTGTGTATAACCTCTCGGATATCTCTGTTGAAGTGCATAAATAATGAATAACTGAGAATTCTCTGTCCCCTGCAGGAAGTGGCCAGGCCCAGCACATGGAGCACTGCAGTTAGCATTTTCTTGACCTAATGCACTAATTATCTGGAATAATTCGAGAGACAACAGTACATGAGAATTGTGTCTTTAAGTTCTAGTTCAAGTATAGACTGTGATAAACAAAATGGCAAGAAATCTATAATTAAATGCTTACGAAGTGAGACAATTGAAGAGTTTGCAATAAGCCACGAGAGGCAAACAGCTCCCTCTCTGGGCTGACCAATGTCTTTTGAATGTCCACAGTAAATAAAATGAAACTCTGAGGGTTTTAAGTTGCTAAGAACTTTTCGTTCAAGGAGATGAATATACACACACATACATCCTGTACTTTGATCAGTTTGGACTGGGCCCTGAAACTGAAGCAAGCATGCTTTTGGAAAATGGGAGAAGCCATTTTTCCAAACCAAAAGGAAGTGCAAGGCAGAAAAAGTTCAAACTGATGGTAGAATATGAAAGAGGAGGAACTGCATACATTCCAGTCATCAGGGCTGTACAGAGAACACGGACAGCAGCAATTATATTAATAAAAGTCATTTATTTCAACAGATTCCTCCAGTGATGTTCACTGATGTTGATGGACACCAAATGAATGGTAATCAACCTGGGTATTTCTTAAGTGACTGCCCAAAATCTGTTTCATATTAAAGAATAAAATTTTGATTTCTGAAGTCCTCTGGTCTCTAATTCCTTCTAAGAACAATTACAGATATATACCCTGGCTCAAAGAAGAAATGATATGAATTAATAATTCTTAAATAAGAACAAAATAAATGGAGTGTATGGGAAACCTGGCTGCCAGGTGAGGTGGAAACACCAGCTATCAGATCACAGCCTGCCTGAATCAGTTCAGGAATTTGCTGACAACTAATGGAAGGAAGGGATCACTCCTCTCTTTCCCTTCTTTCTTCAGTTTTTTTCATTGTCATCAGCAAAATAGCACCTAGTGGCTTAAGTGCAGAACACTGAAAAATTAATTCCTATGCCCTAGTTTTGGGCTCTGTGTACCCTCCTGAAGTGTGATCAGTTACTTATTTTGGTTGTCTGATAAAAAATTGATCAATTCTGACCAGTGCAAACCTCCTAAAAAGCGTGCTTTTACTCATGTGGCAACTAGAGAGCCAGCACAATGAGAGCAGCATTGGTGCACTCAGAAAGCAGAAAACCACAGTGTAATATCACAAACCCAACAGAGTTTTCAATAAACCATAGTGAAAGACAACCGTTCCTTCTTCATATGCAAAATACTATTGAGTCTGAACATTTCTCAAGATTAAGACAAACCCAGAATAAATATTGTGACTGTAGCAATCACAGAACGACCTGAAATGCTCAGCTTGTCTCTCCTGTGTATTCAGGCATCTGTTTCCTGGAGTTTATCTACTGACTTATCAGTCTCAAAACTTAATTATAAGCCAACATCAGTACAGCTTATTTCAGCACCTTAAATTACCTCCCATTAGTTTCAGGAAACAATGAGTTAGCTTTCTCTTTTTTCATTCAAAGCTAAACTTTCATTTTTAAAATCTACATTCACTTCTCTTCTGATATTTGGATTTTTAAGTCTTAATAATAGGAATAAACTTCAAAATCTCCCATTTCATAGTAAAAGTATCTCAGAATGAACTAATAAATATTTGATGTTATTTATGTATGATTTAAACTTGCAATCTGAACATAAGTCAATATCTTCTACAACTAAAAGTCAGTTTCAAGGCTGAGTGTAACATCATTTTCAGTACAGCAATTTCAGAAACTCCGAGGAAGTTGTATGTTATTTTAAACAATTTATGTTATTTAAGCAAAGTAGCTGTACTTCAGTCCCTTATTCTGGCTCACAGACAAATTCATACAAAAATGACACTGTGGGCAAAATGTTACTGAAAACTCAGATTAAGTTTAATGACAATGCAAATTGAAGCACTACCTTAGCTGCTCATGGCAGTGTTGTCCTTCCAGAAAGTCCTTGCTGAAAGCCCCAAAATGCACCCAGCCTCTGGCTCCAGATCCCTCACCTGTTTATCTAATGCCCCTCCTCCAGTGCTATTTCAAACCGCAGCAAACCTTCATGTGCTGAGGCAGCTTAAGACATGGCAAGAAATTAAAAACTTATTTTAGGATGGTCTATAGCCTTCTGACTTACTTAAGTGTTTATTTAATACATTCAAATACATTAAATATATTTTCAGAATGCTGTTCTGAGAAACTGTCCTGTTTTTCATTTTTCACCTCTCTAGAAGTCAGGCCATCACCTCTACACCTGCAGTCACAGCATCAGGACAGACACATGTGGACGTGTTCGTCCCTGAGTGCTCATTCCCTCTCTTCTATGAAGATAACATGATGTTGAAATAGAAAACTTAAAAATAAATCAGCACAAGGAGATTTATTTATAATTCTGCTCAACAAAGCCACAATCATTGGCAAGAAAAGTTCTAACCAAGATAACTTTTCCCTGTATGTAAAACCACATCAAGCAAATGAATTATGTGGGGACTCTGGAGAAAACTGTGATTTTTCTGTGCTTTCACATGCAGCACAGAAAAGCACTTTGCAGTAAACAGTAGGCAGGGTCTGGTACTCCAATCTTGCAGATTAAAGCAAAGGACTGTTTTGTTTTCAGTCCATCAGCTCAGCCCCACACCCAGCAGCCCTCGGCTCCTGCAGTGTCACTGATAATCTGCCTTATGCGACACATCCTATAGCAGCACCCCAGAGAGACGGACCGAAATCAGTATCGTGCTTTGTAAAAGGCACTGAAAAACTGACAGATGGCAACAGCTGGGGAAAATTCCATTCAAGGAAGCACTTTTTAATCAAAAATGTTATACAAAGTGTATGGGGCTTTTCATTGCACATGATTTCTGTTTCCCTGCACATGATTTCTCTTTCACTGCACATGATTCCCACTACCTTTCATGCTGCTCTTATAGCAGGCAGCTGCAACACACAAGGACAGCACTGAGGCAGAAATGGGCAAACACCCATTAGAACCAAGAAAGCTGCAGAATTTCACCCTTTGCTCCAGTTTTAGAGAAGCACTGCAGAGGTGAAGCCCTGGGAGAAGAGGCCGTACAGAAACAGTTCCCAGCTCCAGGGCAGCTGCCAGCAGAGATGTAGAAATTTTGCTGTCCTAAGTAAGGTATTCTAGTCCAAAAGCATCTAAAAGCTGATGTTAAATTGCTGTCATCCTTTCAATTCTAGCACGCCTCTTAATTACAGTGTTACATTGAATTTCATTTCTGTACTCGGATTCCACACCAGGTACAACACTCGCTGTTTCTGCCTTCATTGATGACTTTTTTCATTAGCACACCTGGAAGCTCTCCAAGGCAGGCAGCAGAAAGGAGCAGAAGCCTTGTCAGAAATATCATTAAATCTGTCACAGGCACTAACAAATCAATTGAGTACCAATGAGCCTTTCAGAAAATTTTTGAGCAGCTGGTTAAAAAGGGACCCACCTTACCTGAAAACTTTTCAGCAACAACAAAACTCACTAGGCCTGACATGTTGTGGTTATTATATCCACTGCCGCAGAATCGCAGTTACTTAAATTTCTTTATTATGTGACAAAAATAAGTTAATTTTAAATGCTTGAACTAAATTTAAATTTAATTAATTATGTAATTTTAAAGTAAATTAGTTAAATTTAAATACTTTTTATTATGGAGATTAATTCCTATAACAGGTTGGCAATTGCTCTCACTTGTTAATCCAAATTATTTTTCTGTTCTTTTAAACTTTATATAAGGGGCAAGTAAGTTAGAGTACATCATGGTTTCAGAAATTTAAAAATTACATTTTTAAAGGTAATGTAGGTTTGTTTTTCAGTCCATTTATATCACCATTGTAATTGCACACCAACTAACTGGAGTCACAGTCTATGAAGCAACTAAAAACCAATCACTTCCAAGAACTAGTTCTTTTTCTCTCAATCTTTGTATAATTTTCTAAACTTCACATAAGAGAAAGTGCTGTAAGACAGCAAAACTGGCCTATGATGTGAAATACTTTTTTACAAAAAAAAAAAAAAAAGTGTGTGGATACAAAGTGCACACACTGGTTAATTGTGTCCAAAAAGCTGCTATACACCAGAAATAACAAGCAGCATAAATGCCTATAGCACATCTATCTTTACCAACCAACATTTTGTCTGTTCACACTCTCCTGTGTTTTCAGTAAGCACAAAATGTCTCAGGGTCGTGGAAGGGGATGTCAAACAAATTAATGAAATCATTGAGACTGGCACAAGACATTGTGGAGGAGGCAGAGAGCCTTCGGTTTGGGTTCAGTTCTGGTCCTACCAGAACTCCTGCCCATCTGTAGTAATGGGTACGTGGCAGCTGGCTTGTTGTCTTTTTTGTTTGCTTTGAGATTGGATTTTGTTTTGGTTTGTTGGAGGGGCTCTTTTGTCAACAGGTTTTGCACCTGTGTTTTTAAAGTCAAATGTACAACTGAAAAAAAAGTTTAGTTCCTTAAGGTAAAACAAATCCTGATGGAAGAGCCAACAATCTGCCTGTAAACTATTGCAGAGGAAGAAATCACAGAAATTTAGTCTTACTACAGTTTGCTCAAGGAGATCTCAACAGACATTTCAGTAGAGATCAGAAACTGCCCTGATACATTCCTGAATCTGGGCCCATTAAAAAAACAACCAACCAACCAAACATGGACAACTTTCCAAGTACCAGAATTTTTTTCTTCTCCAATAGTTGCACAAAATACTAGAAATATTAACAGGTTGATGAAAAAGGAACTGTTGGAGCTCAGATTCTCTGTTACAATTGAAGACCGATATATTATACCACTGAAATTTTCACATTTAAACAAAATAAGGTCATAAAAGATATTCCACATTAACACACTACTAAATGTACAGCTACTGAATATTGTACTTGTATGCTTCAGTTTGCTCTACTAAATACATGATGCAAATTGAATTTTCCATAAAAAACTTTAATAAATTAATGATATTATGAAACCAAGTAAAAGTACATGATATTAAGGCAAAAATTACAACAGAAATAGTAAGTTCCTCCAATAATTTAAAAAGACAGGAGTTTTTATTAAAAGTGCATAGAGGTTTTTCCAAAACATTGGGAATGCAGGCCATTCAAGGGAATTAAGGGTTCAATCAGTACTATAATATTATGCCTGGACTGCAGATCATGAGGCCAAATGTTACCAGGAAATGAACTATTAATATCAGTGAATACACAGAAAGTGTCTACCCTTGTAAGAAGTAGATACTTCTCACAATATAAATACCTCAAATCAATAAATGGAGAAGCTACATTAAAACTGCTGTCTAACATAACCTTTATCACAAAACCCAGTATGTCTAAGTTCAGTATTTCAAAGGATGATTTTCTACATGAAAAGTAAACCACTATTTAATGAAAAACATCTTGATTCTCACAATGTAAAAGCTGAAGAAAATAATTAGGTTAACAAATTTCCAGTCAGCAGAGTTTGCAGTGTCAGTGACAACAGCACGTGATTAACATCCCTGGGAGGATCCTAAGACAATTGCAAGCAAAAAACCACCAAATCTAAGATGGAACACCCACAGTGATAGAAAAATTGAAAAAAGGAAAGAAATTACAAGGGCATCTTTTCACTAGGAATTAATCTTCATACAGCCAAGAATCACTGGGCACCATGAGTGACAAACAAATCCTGATATTAAAATGGGGGTCAATATAATTAAAACCATTTGGGACCTCTGGTTTGGCAGGGTAGGAGTTGATGCCAGTGTAAGCTTTTGGGAAAAGTGATTGAGAACAATTCTTTCATGATGCTGAAAATGCTGTTTGGGACAAGCACTTGAACTTCTGCTTCCTGAACATGACAACTTTCTGAGAACAAGGATACTCACCTTTACCATTTCTCTTCCTTAGAAAAGGTGAAGATTCTTAAGCAATACTATCTTTTTAACAAGTGCTCCATCTTAGGATCTTCTGAGCAGCTATCAAGCTTTACTATTCTCAATTTTCTTCAAAAAGTATTTTTAATGAAAGAGGGAATTTAAGAGAAAACTTGCTCAATGTGCAGAAGTCCCATATTCTGCTTAAGGGACCAAAAAACAGAAAAAGTATCAGGTAGAATAGACTTAATACAAATGCAAACTTATATATGACATGCATCTATCACACAGCAAGCTGAGCAAAAATATTCCAAACCACCATTAAATTTGCTGTCCAACTCTTGACAGTTATAAAGTATTTATTACACGGTAAGATATGATTTGAGCAACTTTAAATATCTGTCACGCATTTTGTCCATAGCCATGGTGCACAACAGGAAGAGAGAAAGCAGGGGCTGTTACTGCTGAACAAAATTAATTATGTATTATTACTTTAGGCAGTTGCAATGATTCATTTCTATAAAAGCAAACTCAAATGTAATTGTATAATTATTGTGTGTTCATGAAAAATATATTGATAGAGAGTGCCTGCTATATTATTCTCTTCTGTTCTGCTTCACAACAAATTCAGTGTAGGAAACACCTCATTTCAGGATCTGTGGGCCAACAGCCAGGTCCTGAGTATCAGACACAATCTTTACATGTGTGCTTCAAATTACACTGGAGATTCCTTCATTACAAATGCAAATAAATTCAAAGTGCACTCCATAGGCTCAAATGCTGCTGTTCATGTACATTCCTACCTGCAAAGGGAACAGGTGCATCTTTATCCAAAGCAACCAGGGGAGGGTCCAAAATCACAGTGTCATTGTTTTCAGTTATGATTCCATGGTACGACGTCTCAATCCAGGGTTTGTGTTTGTTCACTAGAAAAGAAAAAGCATGTCTAATTAATTTGGCTTGTGTTTCATATCCATTCAGCTAATTTTATTTCTAAAGAGAAATGATTTAATTTATTTATAAATTTATTATTATTACTTCCAATATTAATGGTATTACTCAAAAGCCACTAACAAATTCCCTACAATAAACATTCAAATATAAAAGAAAAATGACATACACGTTGTACTGCACTGATGAGAAAACCAACACTTGCAGACATCCCTCCAATTAAGACACCAAAATCAAAAAGCAATTTGCAAAATAATTTTAATGTGCTCTCAGCTAGTTAGGTTCAGATACTTTTGAAGGAATTCGTTTCAGTTGCAAAGCCCTGGTGCAAGAGAAAAGGCTTTCCTGAGAGACCCACCTTGACAAGATACAAAGCAGAATGGCGGGAGAGAACGCTTGACTCTTGGTCACCATCTCGCTTAGTATTTTCAGAATAATACCTACAATTACTTCTGTGTTCTGTACATTGCAAAGAAAACAAACTTCTACATTTTAATCACTGATAGAAGTCTGCACTTCTTTACAATTTAACCAGGGGATCTGAAGATTTTCTGGGAAAACCTGTCCTTCAAATGCAGATGAACATTTAGATATCTGGTCTTGAAGCATATAGGAAGATCACACAAAAAGACACTTTAGGGAGATGGTACACCACATCACCAGATTGTCTTACTGCTGAACTCTTTCCATTTCCATCCCCTATTGACTTGAAAGGATGAAGACAGAAAATAAAAAGGAAGGGGGAAATGTAAGAGACTTAACTCTGCTCTGCTTGTAAATTGATCTTTCTTCCTGCAGGCACAACCTGAATGTTATGTCGCTGGAACTCCTACATAAGGAATACAATGCTGACAGCTAAATGAATTTCAGCTTGAGGAATGTACTCCCCCAGGCAAGAGGCAGCACTGCACCAAGGGATATCTGTCCCACTTGCAGCAAACTCAGATGCAAGGTAATTTCTGTACCAGATTTAGCTGTGTGTGTACCAGATGCTGAGAACAATACCTGGTGAGGTAACAGAAATTGCCTCAAAAACGGAGAGTTGACACTGAAAGTGAAACCAAATTTAAAAAATAATTACAAAACCAAATACAATCCACATAGATAACCCTAAACTCTCTTCTGCTTTGCCTTCTGTAAAACCCCCATACATCAATGAGATTCAAGTTTCTCTCTTAATGAAGAAAGCAGCAAAAACCTCCAAGACAACAGAGAGGGCTCTGGCCACACGTGAACATGGGCAATTAAAATCTTTTTTTCACTGACTATTTGGGAAAAGCATACAAATATATTTATGGCAAACTGAAGTTCATTCTTTCCCTTTCTTGCTTTTTTGTTTCATCATTAGGAAACTGTGGATTTGGAAAGACTGATCCTTCTAAAGCAGAATTATTTCATATTCTAGCACTAATCTGAGAACTTTGAGTTTCATTTCTATGTTGCAATGGATCTTCTTTCAAACGAAACCATACTGATCTTCATAGTAGTTGGTTTTGCCCATTTTTGCAATGACTAAGCAACAGGAAGATTAAATGGGGATGTGCCAGGAAAAGGTGAAATGGAAAAGAGGGATCTCAAATCTCTTTATCTTGTAATGACTGTACCACCAGAGGAGAGATTGGTGAGTTTATGTAATAGATGAAGGCCAAAAGTCTTGTCGATGTTGAAAAATGAGAAGTGATGGATGCAATTTCAGAGCTTTTCGTGGCATTTGTGATTCTAGTTTGTAGGGCATTTGAAGTATTCTGTATTTGTTATTGGAATAGGTGAATTGCCTGAACATGCAGACACACAAACGTGCTCCAGTGGCATTCAGGTGTGACTCACAGGCTGCACTGAACCAAAGGGCATCCCCTGCCTGCAGGCAGATGCAATTAAACCATAATGAAACAGTAAACACGAACTCCCGTGAAAAGGGAACTCCTTATGCAATTTAAATTTCAAGCACCAAATGCTTTTCTTTCCTCCTGATTCTGTTAAGGGTCTGACCTCTTAAAAAAAACCAATCAAACAAAAACCCAAACAAACAAACAAAAAAACCCCCCACAAACCAAAACCACACACACAAAAAAATAAAAACCAAAAAAAAACCAAAAAGCACCAAAAGTTCCTCTTACTGATTTCTAGAGAATACTTTTGATGGCACTTTTACTTAAGGAACTCTCAGGATACAGTGAGTACAATTCTACCAGCCTTAGCTTTCTCCAGCTGGTATCCAATCAGTGATATCAGCAGTCAAATGAGTGGCAGCTACATCACTCCTTAAATTACTTTGGGGCAGAGAAATGAAAAGCACATTACGGACAAATTCTACAGTTTAGACCTTAGAGACTGGTATTGGGAAGAGGAAAAGAACAGTAAAACAAAAGCAAAATAAAATAAAATATCAATTTATTTGCAAGCTCTTAGCTTGGCAATAACTCCTGGAGATACATCCTCAAGTGTAAAAACTATGGCTACATAAGCTTTGTTGTGACCTGTGGTGTGGAAATTTTACAAATAATGGAAAACATCCATGCTCTTTGGGAGTGCAAAGCAATTCTTTTGCATGAGATGATCTCTCTTCAAATATTTTCACATTATGAAAATTATTGATCCTTTTACACTGTTTCAGATACTTGCTTTAAAATAAGACATCTCTAATCCTGAGATGGGCAGCTGGTGTTCTGGCTGAGGAGGGTTGTTTATATTCTCCCTCCTAAAGGCTGGTAAAGTGTTCCTACAGAACTAACTTCAGAAATCACTCTACAAATTTTCATAAAATAATAGATTCTAAAGAAGAAGCCTTCATATGTAACATGATCAATGAATACTTTAAGTTTCTTACTCTGAGACAAAAGGACAACTTAAAAATATGAGACTGGTTCAGGTCAGTGTTTATCCAGAGGTCAACACAACTCTCAAATCTCTGGTATTTTCCTGTCCCTGTGCAGTGTCTTCTTTCTCACAAAATAATAGAATTTTCAAAATTCAAAAGTCTTTTGTCTTGTCTTATTTGAGCTACTGGTTCTACTTCAGGATATGTGAGTCAGATTTTTGTTTTCCAAAAGCACAGTAATGCCACACTGCATTCATTTAAACCCCACAACAAAAACATTTTACCATACTGTCTATTTCAGGCTATATGAAATTATGTCTACCTAGAAAATAAAAACAAAATTTACATTTCTTAAAAAGTTCCAAAATTTTGATTACATACAGTGCTTATTAGGATATTTTAAAGATTAGCTTGTATCCTTCTAGGAATTCTTTAGAGTTTTAAATAAGATGGGAATTTTTAATTTCATCTTTAAAATGGAAAAGGCAGGAATGGTTAAAAAATATTTCAATGCTTCTCAACAATGCTTACAAATTCACAGCATTCTATAAAATAAAGTGATAGGCAAACTACTTTTCTTTGGTTTGCATTTGCTGAAGATGATGGAATAGATCTATGCACAGATTTGTATGTGAAGCTTCAGGAACTAAAAAAGCAGAGCACTACACACAGCCAGTTAAGCTCGTAAGAGCAAATAAGCTGGATAATCAGCAGGTAAGAGTTATAAAAAAAAAATCTTTTCTCTCCTGAGGCATATTAAGTTGTAGCCCACTGATATTAACTCTAAAACTAGAAAAAAAAAAAAAGTTTTGTCTTTCTCACAAAAGATCTTCTCTGGAAGCATTTATTGTCCCCCTTTTCCTTGCATTTGTATACCTGGGTAGATGCTGGAATCAGTACAAGGCTTGCATGAATTCAAACATATTTAGTTAAGACATAAAGATACCCATATTGTGGGTTGTTTTTTTTTTTTTGTTAAACTCACCTCCCTTCCTATAATTTATTAGCCATTCATATAAACCCATACTATAAATAATTTATACCATCTAGGATAAGGCAATTTATCTTCTTTTGTTACACCTCGAGGTCAATCCATTAAAATTTGTCTGATCCATTTGCAGGGCATTTTCCCGGTATGTCCCACCCGAGGCTGTGGTCACAAGCCTTGGGATGCAATGAAAGCACCGTGCCAGAAAAGGGCCCTTTGTGCTCCCCCTGCAAGTGCTCTGCACACGAGACCATCCCAGCAGAACACAGCCAAGGAAAAACATTGCCGCTCTGAGGAGTCCCAGGATGGCTGTTCTGAAAATCAGCATAAGGACCAGGTCCAGATGAAACAAAATGAACACAGAGAAAGGCCCAGGTGATGTTCAGAACCCCCAAACCATGCTGATCTCATACAGCGTGTGCCAGACCGCAAGACGTGCACAGCAGTTCCTGAAGGCAATCACAGGCTGTGCATTAAATCTTCCAGGTCTCAAAGCCTGGGAGCAACAGAGCTATGATTTGTCAGTGCCGAAGCATTATAATAACAGGAGTACAATAAGGAAAAAATGTATGAAGGTATCATCTTATGAGCAAAGCCATCTTTTCTCTGAGACAGACACTTGTTTGGGCGGGGGGAGAGAGGGAGTAGGTGGGAAGCAGCACATGCACAAGGGACACACTACAATGGTATTTGCAAAATTCAGACGCTTTCTGACTCAAATCAGTTAGAAAATGTCACTGATCCGAAAATAATACATTATAAAAGAATTATAAAAGAAAAAAAGGGACTATTTTAAGGTTTAACTGCTGACACCAGGGCAGATTCAGTACTGTCAGTTGGTTTAACTGATGATTTCTAAACTCCAGGCAGCTAAAACCTGAGGAAGCAAATTATAATGCTTAAAAATTGCTTTATGAATGCAAATGTTTTCTTTGTCTCCTCTAAATAGCATGATGGATTTATTTTCCATTTAATTGTTTTGATAACGTGTTCTCTCATCTCTAGCTTAAAGAGGTTGTCAATTCCAGAAATATTGGCAGAAAATTGGCAGATGGCTTTCTTACATCTCGTTCAGCTGTAAGTCTATTCATCTGCTAAGTTCAATGCTCTTTAGCTCAGCCTGCTGGAATCCTGTGTAGGTGTCTTCCCCTCAGAACCAACAAAACTGAGGATGCCCAGGGAGTCTTTGAGACACACAAGAAATCCCATTAACTCCTGCAGAACGTCAGAACCTGAACTTCTACCTTGTTTAAGCTGCAAGCCCTTCCCTTGGATAGCAGACATGCTGGTAGAGCCCTGCTGTGGGATGCTGCACAGCCAATTCCCAAGGGATGAAGCTGGCACAGGGACAGCAGCAAGGCATGATCCCCCTGGCTGGAAAAGCCCCCAGACCTGGACACCACTGACCTGGCAGTCACTCCTCCCTGGTAAACGTCACAGTGACACCTGTGGGATCAGCACTAGCCACAGCTGAGGCTCGTTTGTCAGGTGTTTCAAATGAAAGGGCAACTAAAACCACAATTTGTGCATCGTTGAGTTTCTGTGAGCTGTTCTCTGTGGAAAGCTTTAACAGCCTTGGGTCTGGACCAAGAAGGAGAAACTAGAAAGAGGGTAAGGTCAGAAGATGATTTTGACTCACAGGTGTAGCTCATGCCATAGTCATTCCTTGGTGAACGAGTGAGACGTTTTGAAAACTCATAACCTTGAACAGAAATTCACTGGAGTCTCCAGCAACTCCAGTTTCTGGTAACGGAAGTATTTCAGAGCTTGTGTTTTTCTGTGAGCAATTCCTCATCACACAGATCATACATGTGACTGTATTGAGCATGTGTAGCTTTACAGCAGAGGAGACCTTAACTCCCTCAAAGTACGTCGTGAGACAGAAACCTGGGTTTCCAGAATGAGCCAGGAATAGAAACCAAAGACAGCAGCAGAATCTGAAATCTCATGAAGTAGCAGCAAAGAACAAAGACGTTCAGAAGACAAGTAGATTTGGGGGCTTGGGTCACTAAAGAAATGAGGACTGGAGCTTGAGAAAGAATTTAAGACTTTTCAGGAAGGCAGAAAAAACAAGGACATGGATAAATGTGATTTTGAGGAAAAAGAAACTAAGAAAAAAGTGGAAACTGAAAATGCAGTAGATGTACATAAATGTTCGCACTTTACAGGATTAAATCTTTCGCAGCATTAGGAAAAAACAAACAAACAAACATTGAGTAGCTCTATCAGGAGGAACTGTGTTTCCCTACCTACAAAAACCTTGAAAACTTTACAGAAACGTTCAGGTATAAAACACATCTTGTATGTTTTGCCAAAGACAAATTGTAGAGAACAAATTTATTCTGTCCCACACACTTCATTCTCCCTGTGATGCCATAACCTGAATTGCAGAAATTCCAGTAGTTATATTCTGGCTTTATTTTTAGATAGACAATTTTAAACCATAATGCTTTATGTGCTTTTACATAAAATAATAACGTGAAACTCCTGCCCCGATTAAGGCAATGGGAGTTTTGAACTAAGATCAGTTAAAGCAGAATTTAAATGATTTATGGTGTGTGATTACGAGATGTGAACTCTTTGGAGAAGATTTTAACTGTGCAATACATTATGGGCAGTGCATCTCAGCATCATTAAATTATTCCGTGGAGCTCCTGTGGATACCTTGGCACTGCTTTGATAGTGCTGCACAGTAAAACCTATTCTGCACCAAACACACTGCACTAAGTTTTCTGCCATGGATACTTTTTCTGGCCCCCAAGAAAAGGCCTTTCAATAATGACAGCTCCCATCAACAAAATTTGTTCTTATATTAAAAAGGGGGTACATTTGAAAAGGAAGACACTTTTGTTAGTAGCTAATTTTTATTACAAACTAGTTTGACTAAAAGCACTGAGTGCCTTGCCTAACAGATTTGATAATATCAGTAATTACTCCACTGTTGGCTATTTCTGAAGTAAAATAACATACTCTGTACTTATTCTGACATGTTGAGATGTTTATGCAGATTTAAATACGCTTATTTCTCTTGTAAATCTGTTTATTTGTTTGGAGATTTTTGTGAGTGGGGGAGAGAAACTTCTTAACACTGACCAAATTAATATTAAACATTTAACAGGAACTTCGTGAATGCTTTGTTCAACCCAAACCTGTGCTATTCAGGAAAAAAACCAATCTAGCTTCAAATTTCAAAGAACTCCACTTACAATAGTGAGATGTAAAACTTTCAGCAGCATTTTTTACTTCTTGCCCTTATTTCTGAAGACCACATTTTGAATTTTCATATGCATACAGGAATTAGCCTTCACACCCTGGCTCATTGCCATCTTTTAGGGAAGGGACCACGTTTTGTGGTCTCTGGGCTCTGAAGTCTCTTTAAGCTTAAAAGTTATTTTAATTAACATAAAAGACATTTCAACTCCTTCATCATCACGTCCTTACAAATTTATCTATTGACAGTTGTCATAACAAACAGATTTCAGAGAATGCAAACCTGAATTCTGAGCTCCCCCAGTTTCCATGCCTCAGCATTAAGAACAGGAGGCGGCACATGTCCCATCTAAGGAACAAAACTGGAATTAGGGGATGAGTCTGTCCCACAGCTATCCATGGGAACTTTAACACCATTTACTGATTATATGCTCAGACATGAAAGTTACACAGTTAAAAATCTTAGGGAAAGTATCCAACAGTTTAAAAGTGTTTTCAATGATGTCTCAAGGGTACAAAAACTCACAAAAAAGGTGTTTTCCTACATATTTACTTGTACTCAAAAGGTACAAGTACATTTCACTTATCTTGCCTATCAATGCTGATCTTTAATTCAACATTAATTCTTCATGAACAGCTTCACTCTTATTTAAAAAGCCATAAAAGCTTGAGATGCCCAATATGTATCCCTTTTATCATTTAACTTAACTGTCTTCAATAGAATAACTCCAGGTTAACTGTACCTGGAGTTAACTGAAGCTGCCCTGGTCCTACACACTTTATCTCTTTTTTTTGGACTGAAAGCTGTTCAGAACTTGGATTTATTTTTCCATTATAAGCATTTTAAATTAATCAAACTCTTGTCCTTATTCCTTAAATAAGCAAGAATGGAGTGAGCTCTGAAGGGTTCTGTCAGAGCTGACCAGGGCTCCCAGCACTCTTTCACTGACTGGGCACCAACACCTTGCAAATACTCAAGATATTTCACACAGTACTGAGAAACACACAGATCTCCAGTGAGCATTTTTGTCATGATGGCGTGTTTTCACAGGAAGTTCATTCAAAACAAATCAAACCCAGTGGCTGTGCAGAAAAGCAAGAGCAATACCCTAACAGCACCAAAGACAGACCCCACTGAGCAGCTGCAAGATTGCACGATGCCCTGTTTAACTAAAGAACTAAATTGCATCTGTAATACGCTTCTTACTGTCTGAAATACCAAAACCAGGGGATTCCAGTTGCTGCTATTTCTCCCTATGAATGTCTCAATTATGACATCTCTAAAGTGAACATTGCAGCTACTACAGAACTTGAGACATCTTAACATTGGCTGAGTAGATTTTCAAAGGTTTTTCAGCAACCTATCATTTAGATTAGCATGTATTCCTTTGTAAATAGTACCTTGAGTTGAAGTTTTAAAGAAGGATATTAAGGTACCTTAGGTTTTATGCAATTGTGTCTCAAGAGTTTCAGAAATACTTTGTAGCTGAGAACAGTATTTTGAAAAATTCCAAGTTAAAATCCCTATTATATTATGAGATTAAAATAAATGAAAAAAAAATCTTAAAAATTGTAGCCTTTATAAAATTTCATGCCCCACTATTTTGATAGAACAGACTTGGGTGCTATCACAAATTTAATCTGAAATCCTATGCTCCTACATATAAGCCTACACATTTGGAGATCTTGGGAAATGAGATAAATCCTAATGCAATGGATTTTAAAAGAGTGTTTCCTTTTTAAAAAAATAGAAGAAGGTATTGATGTTCATCTTTTCATTACTTGTTTAAAATTACAGATTTCCATACAGCAGAGGCTGAAGGATATTGCGGTGGAGAGAAGCTGACCATGTACAGGACAGGTATTGCTGCAAATTACCTGTTCTTTACTTCATCCAGCAGCTCTTGAAAGAAGCTACTCATCTTTTCCTTTCAAATAATCACCATTCCTTTCAAATGAACCACTGGATTTGAAATTGTGACTGCACTACAGAAGAGATGCTTTATTCCCTGATGAAAACCAAGAAACTCACAACTCTTTAAGAGTGCAAAAAACTGAGAGAGACTGGTAAATTCTAGGCAGGTTTATGTGGGAGAAGGCTCATGAAGCTGAAAGGTCAAGGGAGAGATGTGAAAATGCACAGAAATCCAGAGCTGGGAGCATGAGAACCCTTCAGAGTACATATCTTCTGATTGTCTTGCACCATTTGTGCATTATGGGCAGACCACAGGGGGACTGCAGGCATCCCATGCACTGTTCTGCTGCAAGCTGTTCACAAGTGGCACAGCTCTGTTCCACGACAGTCACAGGGTCATCACAACCTGTCCAGCAGCGATGGACTAAACCCACAGATAAACCACCAAGTGTCAAAATAACTACCAGTAATGCAGGCAGAAGGGCACCACAGAGAAACACATCAGAAGTCTATTTTCAAGTATTTATTTTGCGTTCAGATGTCTTTTAAGTCAAAATACACCTCAAAATAAATCTACTAACTGGCTTTCCATTCCCACTGCAAACCTCTCAGAATATGCCTTTAAAAGGCATTTGTCACATGGTCCCTCACATTAATAAAACAAGGATTACGTAAGTTTTACTACCATCAGTGCACAAGGCAGATGTCCATTGATGGTGTTGCCCTTCTCAGTCCCAGCAGAAAGCAGGAATGCAGCAAATGACACACAGGAAGGACAAAGGTGACACTGGAGTGTCTCCTGCTTTGGTACCACTCATTGCAGTTCTATCCATGCTGCTCATTTCTGAGACTCTCTGTTGTCTCCTGAAGAACAGCAGGTTTCTGGGACAGAGCCCAACTGCTTTGTAATTTCACACAACAGCTCTTATTAGTTTGTGGTCTGGACTGAAGCTTCTATACACTCCAAAAGAAATAATGATCTGTCTACCCCCCAAAAATCAATGGGAATGTGGGTGTTCTAGACACTGTAAGAGCCAAGACCTCTTGTTTCAGCTGTTCAAGGCAGAGAATGCCTTAATTCCATGAGCTATGTAACCCATATGGTGAAAACACCGACACTTTGCTTTTAATAACTATTCTGCATTCTTTAGACATATTCTAGCTACATTTTAATTTTTTCTGCTTAATTTGTCTTCTTTCAACAGCTGAGTCTAGACCTAGAAAGAGCAGGCACAGGGATCCACCAGCTCCTCCCTTCCAACAAAGCCCTGATGCCCACCAGGTGACACTGCCATCCATGCGCTGCCCGCCACGAGATACTGCCAGCCCTGCTGCCCGTACGGTGACATTCCCAGCCCTGCTGCCCGTACGGTGACATTCCCAGCCCTGCTGCCCTACAGTGACATTCTCAGCCCTGCTGCCCGTACGGTGACATTCCCAGCCCTGCTGCCCGTACGGTGACATTCTCAGCCCTGCTGCCCGTACGGTGACATTCTCAGCCCTGCTGCCCGTACGGTGACATTCCCAGCCCTGCTGCCCGTACGGTGACATTCTCAGCCCTGCTGCCCGTACGGTGACATTCCCAGCCCTGCTGCCCGTACGGTGACATTCTCAGCCCTGCTGCCCGACAGTGACATTCTCAGCCCTGCTGCCCTACAGTGACATTCCCAGCCTGGGAACGGGGCCCTGAGCCCACCAAGGTCACACGTGGCTCATGAGGTACGGGTGGCCAATGGGGCTCTGACAGCACTAAGGCAAATGAAGGAAAATCAGATGATGCTGGAGAACTGCTGCTCTGACTCCTGATACAAAACATTCTGCTGTGTTCCAAGGCCAGCAAGCACTCACACAAGAAAGAAAGAATCCTTGGGCAGCCAGACAGGAGCTCCTGCCCTCAGGCAGTACAATCCCAAGGAACGCTTACTGCTTAAGAGGTGACAACTTAGCCACGTTTCTTCTCCAAAAATGAAAATATACATTTGGAGAAAACATCTGATTTTGAGAAACACTGGAACATTATATGCAATCAATACTTTTTCCTCCAAAATAGGTATTATATAATACTGAAATAATTCATTGCTCACAAGAGCTTGATATGAGTACTTGCATAAGACACATTCTTGCATAAGACACATTCTTTATGTCTATAAATTAATTTATTTCTCTCTGTCTAATCTCAAAAGCAGCTAAGCTTCCATTAATTTCTTATTAGTATTTCCTGATAATGAAACAGATCATTTCCTAATTAGTGCTGTCTGCCCCAGAAACAGTTTCCAGGGCTCCGGCCAGTGCAGAACAACTTGTTTGTCAAACAAAAGACAGACTGATGGAAGAAATATTTAATTGCATCTTCTACTCATTTGGGTTTTTTTTAGTTAATTGTTTAAGTCTCATGACTAAATATCAGACACCATTTTCCCTCATCACTTGGTCTCTAATTACCAACCACCTAGGAATTGCTAATATGAATGATTTTCATCCATGACATCTCAGCTTTTGTCCTACAGTACTGCAGATGGGACACATTTTATTGCAAATTTCATTTTATGCTTTTTATTGTGAAAAGTATGGAACACTGAATGATAATTATATATTTTACAGTTCATTCGTCCAAACCGATCATTTCGTATTCATTACTCCAGTGACAGACATGTCCTGTCTGTTCTACCCCTTATAATGCACATAATATCTGCATTTGAGCAAGGAACAGAATTTTTAAAGGAGATTGCAACCAAGTTTCTATTCAAAAAAAATCCCACCAAAATTCAAAAAAGCTCTGCTAGCTTATTACATTAACTTTAGGGGCTGCTGTCAAAGAAACAGCTGACTACAGTCACATTTCTGATTTTTTTTACAACCTGGTTAATAAAACTAGGTTTGGGCATAAAAAATACACAACAATATAAATCATTCCTATGAAATCTAAAGAAAAGGTTAAAGCTCCTGGACATATTTTCAAGAAATGAACTTGGACTTCAATTTTTCCTAGGATGTCAGATCCCACAAAAAAAATCATTATTTTTCATATTGCAAAAAGTCACGCTGGTGATAGCTTGTGATTACTTGAAAATGTGTGCAACATAAAGGAGAAGGTTTTTTCTGTGCTTCTTAAAGCATCTACTCCAGCCAATGTATATGTTCCAATTTTAAGTAAAAAACTGGATACTCAGGTTTTTAGGATCCTTTCATCAGAAATAATTGCTGATAATCACAACCTCTTCATCCATTGATTGCAATGGATATGTTCAATGGTATATTCAAAGGACATTTGACCCTCACAAAATTTGGGTTGCTAATAGAAAATTATTCTGCTCTTCCTTTTAATGTCCCCAAGAAGAGGTGCTGCCTCCAAAAGAGGAGGTTATGATACAAGAAACGTGGCTAAATAGAAAATATATGGAAGGAACGAGTACAGTTGGAGAGCAAGCACACATAAATACAAGCCAAAAGAGGGTGAAATGAAGCTTTGTGATAACCACAGCTGAACCACATCAGTGACTGAGCATTTACTCTGGAGTGACTTTGTGATGCTTGTATCCCCAAATCGTGTGACTGTTTGTGCTGGATGTTGAGTTCTGTGTCTTTAAGAAGGGCTCAGAGCGAAGGGGGAGAAAAAGAAACATGAAGTTTTGTTATCAGAAAACTGTACCTACTCCCCTGCACAATATGAACAATACTAAACCAACAAATTGTCTCCCTGCTCCAAGGAGATGACAAATTCAGAACAGTCCCTCTCACGGGTTGCTCAGTCACTTCAGCTCTGGAAAATGCTGCGGCCTGGGCCAGTCCCTCCTGCTTTGCCATGGAACCCCAGTCCTCTTGTGGCCACACAGTTCACAAATGGCTCGCCTGTGGATTTGCCATTGTGAAACATCGCCCATGTTATAGAAGCAATCCAGTCCAGTTCTATGGCTTTGCAAGAGAAGTCCATGCCTACCCGGCCCACTCCTTCATGCTTCCTTCCCACTTTGGATTCTTTCCTGTCTTTTCCCTAACATCAGGTCTCAGGATTTGTCTCTTGTCTCCTTCAAGCTGCTCCCCTTTCAGTTTAGCAGGATACATGCCTTAAAAAGGTCCACCTGGGAAAGAAGCAGTTAAAACCTCATTTTCTGGGACTTCTGCCAGTAGCTCGGCTCTTCTGATAAGATGTCCTTGAGCCACAGCTTGCAGAAACGGGAGATTCTCCATGCCAGGGAGGGGGGCGAATTCTCTGCCAGCCTGGGGCCAGTCTGTCCCTTCGTTCTCCCCACTCCCTGCCGGGACAGTTCCCTCTGGGAGGGGCTCTCCTGGGCCCAGCCCTGCCCGGCACAACCCAAACCTCCCTCCCACAGGACACTGGGGGGGAAACCGGGCCAGGGCATCGCTCTTCCTTTCCATCCTCCCCACTCCCTGCCAGGACAGCGCCCTCGGAAGGGGCTACCAGCACGGCCCGGCCCAGCCTCTCCCTCCCATGGCCTCTGTGACCTTGGCGGGGGGGAAAGCTGGGCCAAGGCTGCAGCCCGTCTGTACCTCTACAAGGCTGGAAGGAAAAGAGAGCGATTCCCGGGCAGTCCTGTGCAAATGTATATCCTACTGAGACGCATTTCACTTTTGATTGGCTCATTTCCCTGTCTGTCTTTAAAACTGCCCACAACTGGTGTTACACTGGGCTCATGGGAAACTCACAGACATACCTCGCTTCCAGAGGTGGCTGTTTTCATGCCCAACAAAATGTCAATCAATCTCAAACCGGCACAGGGACCAAGATGAGACAATCTGTTCAGCCTGTGCAGCCCAGGCAGGTGTGGCAGAACCCAAACAGTGGGGGCACATCAGACCACTAAGGGTTTCCTGACAGGAGCCAAGATCTCCACAAAACAAGTCAGCCAGGATGCAGGAGAAACTGCCTGTAGCTATTTAAATGCAGAAATTACACCATATCGTAAGTGGTAAGGCAAAAATAAGCATTTGTAAGGGTCAACACTGACAGTTGTTTATTGTCGGATTTGGAGGGACCAATGCTTGAAAGGACGATGAAGGAATTAATTAAATCACAGTTATAGGCTTTACTTATTTATTTGCATTTTGCAAAGAAATAAAAGTTCTTAAGACCTCACCCTGCCCATATGACCCGCTGTGCAATAGCAGAAAGGTCATGTCCTGTCATGTCCTCAGCTGAACTGTACAACATTCACAAATTTTATCTGATCTAAAAGCACACTTGTAACTGCCCAGAGCCTGTCCTGGATAAAGCCCTAAATATTCCCACACAACTCCAGTTTTCTTGTGACTTTGAAACTTCATCCATTCCAGATCCTCACACAGTAAGTTGACAGTCACATGTAAAAACACTAAAAATGTTATATATTAAAATGCAACATGAAACAGCAGAGTTCCTTCAATGTTTGGATCATGCTTGGGAGTCCCAGAAAGTGCCTGCAGCTATATAAATGCAGAAATGACAGCCCATAATCACATAAATATGAATTTAACAAGGCTGACGCATGGATTTGGCAATTGGCTGCGTTTATATCAGCACATCTTCAACACTGCTCATCAACCTTTACTGCTAGGGCAGAGATTAAAGAGACAGGAGAGGAAAAAAAAAAAACTACCTAAAAATCCAGACTAACATTGCATTTGGAAAAAAAAAAAAGAAAAGAAAAGTGTTATTTGTGTCACTAATACACTAATAGATTCTACAAGCTCAATTAACTGAGGTCACCTGCCTGGCAAGGGTCAGAGGCCTTTTCTGGTTCAGCAAGAACAGGCAAAAGGGGCCACTTGTGTTTGAGTGCTCTCACATATGGGCAGTCCCCACACACAGAGGAGGAAAAGCCCTGCTGTCAGAAGGGACATGGAATTGAGCAGGGCTTGGCAACCTTTCAAAAGTACCTTTCTTTTCAAAGCAGCCCTTTGAGTGCCTTTACATCACGGATGCCCCTGAATCTCCCCCAGCAGCAGCAGCGCTGCGTCCCTGGTCCTCTGGGGCTCTGATCTGAGCGCAGATGGCAGAGGGGGAACAATAGGGCCCAGAAGTGTGGAAGCTGAAAGGTTCTGCAGAACATGGCCTGGGAGCCACTGCCCCTCCAGTGTTATCCCAATGTGTTTAATGTGTTCATACATTTTAACGAGATGCAGATGACAGAGGGAAACGATGACAAGCAAGCTGCCCCAACAAATGCTGCACATATTTTCATTAGTATTAGCATTGATACTACACTGAAGATTTGCATAACAAAGTGTGAAAACACGAAGGCCTCGTGCTTGTATCATTGTGCGGGGCAACAGAGAAAAAAAGTCACTGAACTTGCTTGGTATGGCCCTTGTTAGTCAAGCAATATCACAACTAGGAGCCATGCTAAAGGAATAATTCATCTGCTCCCTCACACCAGCAAGAAGTCATCCTTTCACTGTTCCTATCTAAAATTAAAACTGAATAAAAATGGAAATTTAAGATTATCATGCAGATCACATTCTCACTAGTGCAACAAGTCAAACAAGAATTTAAGCAGCTTATTTAAAGGTAACAAGTATATAATCACTAGGAGCTCCAAGGTTTGCCATACTTCAGGGCTGGAGTAGAATTGCATGGCTGAAAGTCCTCTGCACTTTTGCCCAATGTTTTTGACATCTACCTCTGCTCCCCTGAGGCTTCCTCTTGGCATCCCACTGGGAATGAGCTCCTGAACTACTCCAGACCTTCAGCTCAGTGCATCAGGTTTGACAAGATCTGCCCACAAAGCCACAGCTTAGCTGCCTGATTCATTTCCTGCCCTGGACCAGAGCCCATCACTACAATCCAGAGCCCACCAACATTCTGCTGTCTAGCACTGCCAGGCATAAAGGCGGAGGGAGCTGGTGGAGACTTTTTCTTCTCCTTCTCCATGGATCAAAGCTGCAGTGGTTGGTTTCGTTAAGCACCGCTTTTAGGACAGAGCCTGTTCAGAGAGCTTAGCAGAGCAGAAGCACTTGGAGCAGTCTCCAGGCTTTGCAGAGAAAGCACTGCCAGAGGAAAGTTTTCTGATTTTGTAGCAGCACAATGCAATGCCAGCATTTGTATCATGCAGGCAGCATGGTGAATAGGTCCTGCCTTTTGGGGGAGACAGATCTGCCAGCTACCTGCAAAATCTGAGAACAAAGGGCTGAGGGAAAAGGCAGTTCACCTCTGCACTGGTAGCTTCTAGTCTTTGCCATTGAATGAAGGACACTGTCAAAAAAAAAGCGTTTAAAGAAAGAAAACAAATGTCACATCAAATATATTATAACCATTGAACTTTAGGAAGGGGAGGGAGTTGTTATCTGTAAAAATACTCATGTCAGTTGTTTCATTTGTTTCAGTTTTTTTTTAAATCAGTCATATTCTATAGAGAAATGCTGTGGCCAGCATTTTTATCAGGAGCAGGACAAAAACCTACACAAATCATAATTTGATGGACACCGAAATCAACATGAGCCAGCTCTACTCCAACAGCTTCACTGGATCCTGGGTTTCTGTAGCCACTATCTCCAGCATAGAGAGATAACACCATCACCCCTAGACAAAGATACCCAAAACAATGTTCAACAGTGAAATCCGCTGACACCCCACACCTTCCCCTTGCCAAGGCATCTGTTGGGAAGTTGATTTCTTCTGGAGGATGTAACAAATATCTGGTGAATTGTGCAGATTCAGAAAGCTTCTGTGCAAAAAATGGTGTCACAAAATTCCACATCACAACTGTAGCAGAGCAATCTGAAATAGCATCACAGACGTCAATGAGATTATTCCAGTTTTAGGCCAATAACCTGCCTTGGTCATGTTTGCACACAGCTAGGAGATAGGATTGAAGAATCTTTGGTGAATTAATCCCAGTAAAACCGGAAGTCTATAAATAATTTAACTTTTCAATGTGTATTCTTCCAGTTTCTGATCCTGCTTCGGAGTTTATTATATGGTCATCTTGTGCTGTTTGCAATAGAAAGATCATTATGAAAAATAAAGGTTCTAATCATCAGTTTCAAATGCAGTGGTTTTGAACTCCCCCTGTGACAGCCTCAGCATTAACATTAACAAAATGTGTAATCCAGTTTCCTTCTGAACCAAACAAGGATTAAATGAAAGTTCTTTTTACACAAGAGATTATGGGTGATGGCACATGGCCGAGACAGGGCTCAGCTCCAAGGAACATCACAAGTGTTCACAATGTCACTTACATCAGAACACTGCCAGCAGAGAGATCAGGACATAGGAGAATATCCCCACCACAGAGAGCCTCACAAGGCTGAGTGTGCAGTGCACAGCCACAATCACCTTTGCTACTCCCCAGTGTACACAAAACAATTCCTCAGCAAGTAAAAAATCTAGTAAGGGTCAAGGTTGGGGCTTTTTTTGCTTGGTTTCTTTTTTTTCCTGTTGCCTTCAACTTTTAGATGGTAAACACAGTGAATTTTATTCCTGTACATCTGTCAGTATTTGGATTCACTTATCTTTTTCTATTTCTGGTATCGATCACAGTGTATTTACTTTTTTTCTTTCCTACTTTTTACATCAATATTTTCAGTTATTTCTTTATTTTTATTTATTTAATTTAAGTTTAGCATCCTTTTATATAATGGCCAAAATATATCAATACAAATTCCCCCTTCCCAAGGAATGGTGCACATTCAGAGGCTAAAACATATTCAGGGCTCTACTGAAAAAAGAAAATGGACAGGCAAGAGTTACAAGTACACTTTTAAGCTTTTAAAATACCATTTATGAACCCTCATCTGAGCCAGCAGTTACTGTAAGGGGCCACATGCAGACAGACCAGACCTTTCTCCAGGTCTTTCCCTCATTGTTTCCTTCAGGACGTTTCTCAGAAGGCAGGATTATAACAGTAACTGTATTACACCAAGCTTGTACTGCAGATCTAACACGCCAAGCAGTCTCATGGCAATGCTGAAGTGAACAAAGCATTTATGAATATAAAAGCTGCTAAATTATGAAAATTAAGAGTATATCACAATCTTCAGACTAAAATACACAATTGTCAAGGTTTTGAAGAAATCAATTGAACTGTGATTTATGAGTGTGAATTTATGAATGCTCCAAGCCATTCCAGGGCAGAGCCAAAGCTTTATGAAATCATGAGTGCTCAGGGGGTCACTTCTGCCTCAGCAGGCAACTGCAGCCACAGGTGAAAAGCAGAAGTGTCTGAGCCACATCCCAGCTTTCAGAGATCCAGCCCTAGCAGCTGACAGAACAAACACAGACTCAAACCCGGCAGAACAAGGCAGTATCGCTGAACTCAGCAGACACCAGTGTTAAGTGGTCACACCAGATGACTCTGCCTGATGTGGGGATCTGACCACAGAACACAATTTGGCAGCCCAACCCCAGCCCTGAAACATGAATGTGATGTGGCCTCAGATTTCACCTATTTCTGTTATCAAATGGGTAAAATCTGGACTAGAGACAAAAAAAAAATCTGCAAGAGAAGCAAAGCAGAGGTGGCTCAGAGCCCTCAGCTGAGGGTAACCTGAGGTGGCAGTCACAACCCACACAGGTGCCCAACTACCTGCCTTTGCTTTGGTCTTGTTTTTAAAACTATTTAATTACTCACAGTTGTTCTCAAAGCCCAAGACCATACCTCTCCAAATTCCAAAGCAGCATGAAAAATGTACCAATTGTCTTTCAATGGCATGATACAAATATTTTGGCTGAACAGTAACTGGATATTAAGCTTTCATTTACAAAGCAAACATCAAGAACCAACTCATTCCTCACAACCTCTTTACTTGTCCCACATGCTCCACTTTCAAGTCTCAGCTGATGTTTAACCTCTAAAGAAATATCCTCCACAGCAGCACTTTAATGTGTAATGAGAAAAAGATTAAATTAAAATCATTCAATCACAATTCATTACTACATTGTTTCCTTCATAAAGTGAACTTCTCCTCTTTCCCTAGAGAAAAGGCTCTTCCTCTTCTCTCTCCCAATTTAGATTCCTGTTTTTCTGAACATGACTTGCAGGTACATCCACTCCAATTCCTGAGGAAGCTGAATGTTCCTTTTCTATTAACAATAAATTATAAAAAGGCAGGTACTAGTAGACTTTGGGAGTGTGTTTGGCTGTGGGGCTGCACTGGGCTGGACATAGTAACAGCTTTATTTTGTCTTTTAAGATCAGCTTAAAGTAAGCAAATAGAGAGTATAAATCCATTTTTTATTCTCTCTCTGTATAGCCACCCTGTTTCAGTACAAACACACTGTCCTGTTTGCTTTAAGACAGTACTAACAGCTCTGCGGCTGTTCCTCCCCTTCTCCTCAGAAATTTGCAGATCTCCTCACCTCCATATAATTTAAATATCACACTCTTCACACCTCTTAAAACAAAGAAAACCAAATTCTGAGCAACATGGTGAAGTGTGTACTCAATAGCCCTCAAATATTCCTTTAAAATTATTTTATTCAGATGGCATATTTTTTACAGTTTTTATTTGAAGGCATAATCCTGTTCCTTTAAGTATTATCATCTTCTTGATCTGCCTGCAGGTGTTAATAAATGAGGTTTATAAAAATTAGGACTACAGTCAGTCAGCTTCTTAAGACCTGTAAGTTCTAATTCTATGGAAATATATGGTGTTTATAAATTATTCTTTTAACTGACTGCTTTGTTATATTAAGCAGTAGGAAAAACTAATTCTATTGCTATTTGTCATAACAGTGGCATGGATTTGCTTTTTCTGAGATGTGGAAGATTTAAAGTATAGAGACTTGTCCACTCATGTGGTTCTTCACTAACGTGAAAGAGTAGAGTTGTGTCACTATGAGGAAAATATCTACTAAGTTGTCAGTTATAATTTGCCTTAATAATTTGTAGCAACTGCAAGCTCAAAAAGTGACAGATAAGGCACAGACATGTCAGAGACGATAAATACCGAATAGCAAGTAGCATGGAATGAAAGAACACAGAGATGCAAATGAGCAGAGGGGTAAAATCTCATCTGTAAACAGAGACTATACGTGTGTGACAGACAAAATGCAGAGAAGATCAGGGGCCGTTCTGTGACCACTGCTGCGCTAGCAGATAAAGAATCTGCCTGCTTGTATTCTGCTATGGACAAAGAGCTGCATTTGGGCTTCCCAGGCCATTTACTACTGAAGGTGAGGGCTGTTTTCATTCCCTCTGTGGCAGGAGAACACAGAGGAACCAGACAGACACCGTACATTTGCTCCTAGAGCAGTCCAGACACATTCCCTCTGAAGAAAAAAATCTGTGTAGGTAGCATCACACACTGAGGACTCAGGTGTAATCATTTCTGGCTAAGAGTGCAAGTCCTTTCTTTCCACTTGGTTTTCAGGTGGAGGAATTAACTGTTTTCCATATGCAAAATGACAGTCACATAAAAGTAGTAGCAGTAAGAGCCTGCTTTCAAAACTAACAGGGTTATGCAACCCACAAGTGCACAACTACTATTACCTCTTTTAGTCTCATTATATTAACATTTTTGAAATGGGTGAATGACAAAAAGCAGTAACTTGCACTCGTAGAAACTTTTTAATGACATTAAAGTACAAGGATAGCAGTCTGTCAGTGTTAGGTCTTATCAGCCTCGAAGCTACATCTTTCTGTAGGAAGTAGAACTGAAGTAGAATGAAATGTTGAACTGACAAAAAGATCTGACATCCCTTTTATAACAGAGGAAACAATTCAGCCAGAGGAAAAGATGACCACAGGATCTACTATATACTGAAACTAATGTAAGAAATGTAACAGTCCCCATCACTCCAAATTATTAGATGCAATGACACTTTAATTATTTAGGGGTGTTTTTTAGCTTAAAGCTAATACCTCAGAAAATAGATCCATGCCACGTGGAGTAATAGTAAGACAATAAGAACAGATTCCAGCTCTGGTACACATTCCCAGTTGAACGGACAAAACAGCAACAGTTAGAGGTAAAATAAAGAGAATATCGGATCTCACTTAGCTTTCATGCAATATGGATTAGACACAGTTAATAAAAGGGATGCATGTTTAAATAGTGCTGGTCAAAGTGGGCAGAACACACTCAGCAGTGAAAGTTCCAGTCTGAAGTCTTTAAGATAAGTTAATTGACTTAGAGGTACATCTGTATCTTTTCAGCACATTGAGACAGAGGAATCTGCTGGATCAGTATCTGCATAGATTACCTGCCATGTCAAGTGCCAAAGTGCCAAATGCAGAAGAGGAGCCTGTCAGAAGCAGCTCTTCTTGCATCAAGAGTAGATACAGAAGTGACATTTGTAATGAGTCCTTCAGACTGGCTGCCCTTTGTGCTGGATTGTGTCCTGCTTTGTTTCTATCCAAAACTCTGTACAGAGTACACTGGGATAACCACTCAAACGGAGAAGAGAGGTGTGCACAAATCCAGAGACACTGAGCTCGAATTTCAGCTGCAGGCAGAATGCTGTAAAAATCGAAGCAATTCAGTAATTCTTCTTTAACTGCTAAGTTATGGAGAGTCACACTACACACCTGCAGCTGGCATATAAAGTAGCATATAAAAGCAAACAAACAAAGTAGCCAGAAATTAATACTCACAATATAATCTATGCATTTGTTACTTCAGTCCTCTCCAGCTCTTAGCATCAGAGTAACTGCTCTGATCTCAACATACTAGACATGATTTTAATGATGTACCAATACCACAAATGTCCACAGCCACATTAAAATCCATTTTCTTGCACTATTATTTGAGTAAGTTTACAGAAAAGACTTAATTTTAAGAAGGAAGTTATTTTCTCTTCACTGACAAGCTACTCCTCTCATAGCAGTCACCTTTAGAAATGAATTCAATTATCCATTCAATTATTCAGTTAGTCACAGTCACACTTTTGCTATTTTTCCTCAAGCAGAGGGGTGTTAACTTTGACTAAATCTACCCCACATTCCCACATACTTTCTACAGGGACAGAACTGGGTACATGTGGCACTCACTGCTTGTTTACCACTGGAGGGAAGCATCACTGCCATCATGCTGTGAGGTCACACTTGTAATAGGATCATTTCAATTTCTTCAAGACCAAAATAATTCTTCATTAAAAAAAAAAAAAAGACAACTGAGAGAAAAATAGAAAAAGTTTCATTTTTTACCCACAGGATTTTGGAATGACACAACACAAGTTTATACACGGAATTTGTGAAACAGACTAGACAGATCAAGAAATGTGGATACTAAACAAAGCTGGGCAGAAAAAAGTTCAAAATCTGTCTAGCATCGTTACACAGCAAAACAAGTTCAGTACAGGAAGGAAATGCAGAGGCAGGAAGCACTTGTTCACAACAAAAACCTTCTTAAGCTTTCCTACTGATAAAAACACACTGGAGAATTATCTCTTAAGAGTGTCTGGTGTGGCCTTTCCCCCAGCCTGAGGCCTCATTTATTTTCAGTCTGACAATGGCAGATTGCTACAGCCTGAAGCTGTTTAACCTCACCCTGACTGCAGACTCTATGCCACAGGGGCCCCAGTCTGGACCACAGTCACTGCAGTGACACAAGCACAGAAATCTTCTGCTTCTTGCAGTCCTATTTCAGCTCCCTGCTCAAGGCTGCTGACAGGGCTCCCTTCTTCCTTCAAAAGGAAAGAATGAAAATATAGATCTACCTTCAAGTTAAAAGTAAGCTCCAGAATAGAGAACCAAAAGAGATTACCGCAGTTTCTAATTTCAACATACACCTCATGCATTAGTTCAAGGTAATAATAAACTTGAACAGTTACAATTTCGTAACTAACTTAATGCCAGAGATGTTTTTACTCAAAGGAGCCAGAGATCCAAGTCTGTAGTTGGAGACTCCCACACCACATAAATACCTTGTACATGCACCTCCCTACAGGAACTGCCTTTAATGACAATGCCTTTGATTGATCAGTCAGAGGGGAAACACCTCCCTCTCTAACCCCCACTCCTTTATTGTAAGTGAATAATTTTATATAAAAAATCAACTCAGCCTGGCTGAGTTGTAATTTGCCATCCCAGACACCTCTACAGCCCACAGAATTTTGTCCCTGTGCTCATACTGCTAAGACTTAATGCTTACATGCAAAAGCCACAAACATCCACTGCTGTGGGACTACCTGTATCTAAGAGCAGTCCTTCAAACTAATGGATGCTGTACAACATCCCAAAGAAAAACCCACAAAGAACTGTCATTCAGAGAAACACTTAATCTGAGGGGAGAGAGATTTACTCTCCTCATGTTTGAGGCACTGCTTTCCATATTTACCATGAAGACTCGTTTGCATCCTAGTTTGATTGCTTACTGTGTGGAGATGGGAGTGTCAGACAAGCCCCTTCCCTGGGATGGCAGGAGGACAATCCAGGCAGCAAATGATACAACAGCCATATAAAGAAGGCAAATAAATAGTTAACGGATTAAGGGAAATATTAAAACAAGTCTTCTATTTTATATCTCTGGAAAACCAAAGCATTTCAAGATTTGTTAAAAAATAACTAAAAACCCTCAACAAAACCAATCAAAGCCACAAAACAAGACAACAGCACAGACGACACCAGGCAGACAGTTTCAGAATGAAGGCAGCTCCAAAATAATCAGCTGGGATAGGAGCAAATCACATGAGACTCCAGATCCCACACGGGAGGCTAATATATTAATCTCTAGTCTATGGGTTTCTCTTGGAGATTTCTCTTTCAAGTTGTCACTTTCATCAGAGACCTGAGGAAATACTCCACAAAAATCTCATCAAGGCTGGTGTATTTCCCTGTAAATTTTCACAGTTAATAAACCAGTGTTTCTGATAAAGCATCCTGTGCTGAAAAAAAACCTATCACCTTCTCTTATACCCTTCTAAAGGATAATTTGTTTCTACAGTAATGGGCTTGCTCTGAAAGGGTGAGTAGTTCCATTAAAACTTTGTTTTCCTCAGTGCTGTAAGGTGCTAAAAAGCTATAAGGTATTGTGCCTTCCACTGGCATAACACAAAAGAAGCTTAAGGGTCATGACCTGAAAAACATGGTATTCAAAACTGTGAATATTCAAACCCAAAACACATATGGAATTATTTAGCACATGACAGATAGAGATAATGTGGTTTTCCAGGCCCACAACAACATATAAATCAATCTGCTAAGCTCCCCCACAGTCACCACTAAACTCTGGCAGATGTACCCTACAGTGCCTGACCTCTGGTTTGATATCATCCCCACCGTTCCCAGAGCCCACAATCCACCACGAAGTTCCAAAGCAGAAAATCTCTCTGAGTTATTGCTCCCCTGCTGTACTCTTGATTAATGGTGCAACCACAACAGCTAAAAACCCACAAAGGAAAGAGCTACATGGAAATTGCAACTGATAGTAAAAATGTTTCCTAAGAAAGGAGGCTGTGTTTGCAAACAGGTAATTTAATTTCCTTGCACAGCTTGGTAAACTGAAGTTTGTGATATTAAAGTGAGATTTGTTTTCATGCTAAAATCCACTGGGAGGCTGATTATGCTGAGACACACTTCAAGTGTTGAAGGAATAAAAAGGAATGCAAAGAATGTTTCAATATATGGAAACTGCATATTAAGTAACTCCTTGATTTTCACAAATGAATAGACTAACATGAAAAAAATATTTCTTATAGAGACAAATTAAGATTTAACGAGTAACTGCAAGTGAAATTATAGCTCTTTAGCCAGCTCACTTTATGTTAATTTCATTGCTAAATACTTTGAGGAGAATTTCTTATCGAGAATTGTGTTGCTCTCCTTCCATAAGGCAGGTGCAGGTAAAACTCCTGCTGTGGATCTGCACAAGTTCCAAATAAATTCATTTTGTCATTGCCACAAAGATCTTCACATCCCAGTCACCCATATTTCCACCACTTCCATCCACATATATAAACTGTAAAACACCAGACAAACCAGAAGAAAGTTACTTTGATTACATTACTTCATCATCACACTAAGAAACAAGTTGTTCTACTTGTAGGTAACAATCATCTGGGATTAAAAAAAAAACAAACCAGAAATGCTTGGAACCTAGACAATGACACATCAATATTCAAATTATTAAATTCTGGGGATTTTTTCCCATCTGAACTTGAAGCAAAAACAAGGGGTATGGAAGAAGCAGCAACAACTGCATTTTCACTTGAGCTAAGGTGTTCAGTACTGCAGAGGCTTAAGGTACTAAACACTTTAACACAGTGCAGTAGTGCATCCTCACCTTTAACCTGTATGGAAGTTTGGTTTCTCAATCCTGACGGGAGTCCTTTTCCCATCCCTCCCTCTCTCTCTTCCAATTATAGACAGAGTAAGGGAAAAATCCATTTCTGTTGATCTCATAAACATATCTCAAAATGACATCCAAACCAAGAGCATGCAAAATGATCTCACATGATATCAAAGTTGTTAATGAATGAAAATTTCAACAAATACTTTTGGTAAATTTCTATAAATGTGAAGCTTTGGGGTGTTTTAAAACAGTAAATTTTGAAATGGTTCTCTTGGAAAATGAGAGCAAGTCAGTGCCAAGAAATGCTGCTGGCTGGTTCAAGTGACAAAATAGCAGGGCTGTCTCACCCTAACAGAATTACAGGAGTTTCATATGAGAGTATTTCCTTCCAGAAGTTTTCTAAATCTCAAATGAATTAACAGGAAAATGGTGCAGGCATTGACCCCTTTGAATTCTGCACTGCTCAGATCCTTCCAGCAAGCATTCAAAGGCTGCCCTTAGGAGTCTTATCACAGCAGCTGGATTTCACTCAAACGGCCCCATCTGTCATTTCTCGTTCATGTGGCTGCAGCCTGAACTCAAAGAACACCTAGGGCACATTTTCATCAAAACGCGTGGCTAAGCAATCCAAGAGATGAAAGAGATAAAGAAGATTATGCTCCAAGTCTTACACTGAGCAGAGAATCTGACCCAAACAAAATTAAATTCTGCCAGATTCGTTCACATTAAGAGATAGGAACAGAATATTCTCCCCTGCTCCCTTCACCCAATGAGTTGCAGAGGCATTTGGCAGAGGGAATTTTCTCCTTGCTGTAATTTCCTATTTTCCAGGGTTTGGCCATCTGTCCGCTATTAGGTCCCTCTGAATGAGAAACCAGCCTAGAAGCACAGAGTCATCTTCACAACTGTTCTCTTGCAGGGCAGATAAGGATAGAAAGGGATGATTAAAGCTTTTGCTGGCTAACAATAAAATAAAGCAGGAGGAGGAAAAAAGAGCTGATCTGAGTCTTGCAAGACAGAAGACTGTTTCAAACTCCTGCTGTCCAGAATTCACCTGTCTGGAGGAACAGAATCTGCCCCACACTTGGAGCACAGCAGATCCATTTTAAATGCAAAGCGCCTGGGTCTATTAAAATGACCTCATTTCAAGCACATTCAGTCATATGCAGATGTTCAATTTCCAGTAAAGAAGGTGAATCATACAGACGGTGGACACAGCTCCAGAGGACACACCTCCACCTTTTCAGAAAGGGGCACTTGGTGCTCATCTCTCCCACAGAGTTCTCCTCTTTCACAGGCAATTCAATATACTTGCACCTAGTACAGACTATATTTTCCCTTTCCTTTATTTTCTTTTTTCTCCTGAGAGTTTTGTCAATATCAATGGAGACAGTTATCAACGCAGCAGTAGGGAAGGACAATACAAGTTTTCTGATAAAGCAGTGTTGTCTGTATCAGGATAGTCTCTGGACCACAGTGTATTCTATTGGTGTAAAGAAATAGAGAGTAGATTTCATCTGACTAGAACGAAGAGCTGTGTTTCTCAAAAACACTTTAAGAACACAGAACACCAAAACCTGTTCAAAAAGTAGCGTTTTCCAGAAACATGTAACTAATTTAACAATAAATCTGTGAGTTTCCAGACAAAACCCCAGCAGTTAGCTGACCAGCCTTTATGTCATTATGTTTTTGAGGTAGTATCTGTTGTCTGATAAGTAGCAGGGCAATTCTGCAAGGTTTGTAAATGTATCAACAGTTAGGAAGTCCAGGCACTCACATGTGAAGGGAGCTGGCCCTAAAGGAGTCTTGCTCCCATCCCTGCATTCCTAATGAAGAGTGAGGTAAGCAACCTGCACTGTTGGGTGCTAACCCCAGCAGGGAGCTTTCTCCTCCTGATCAGGAACTACTGGCACATAGCACAGCACAGTTTACTCTCCCTTACATGGGTCAACAATTCCTGACGGCATCCATGTCTCTTAAGTTATGCCAAAGCACTTTCCTCTCAGAAAAGAACCATACTCAGATTCAAACCACATTTTGACACCAGTCTTTGACACTCTTCTCTTGGCCCTCTAGATTCGCACCCTAGTCACCCACACAGATTTGAATCTACACATCATAAAATGTGTGTTTCTCCTTATCAGAGGGATGATGCAAATATAAATCCAGCATTTGTACCATGCTGAAACTCCAAGGCCATAAAAAAATTGGATCCTGAAGAGAACACCATGTATGTAAGAGTTCTCAGTGGAACAATACCCTCAGAAAAAGCAATTCCAAATGCTCTGCAATAATGCAGAGAATTGCTACCAATAATGGCATTTCTGTTGGCATTTTAAAGCTATTCTATACTTAGAACATTTTATACAGACAGATATTAGACTATAATTAAGCCAATGCCAGTAACACTTTAGTGAGACAAGATCAATCACAGGAATCCAATAGCATGGGTAATCATTCTGTTAACTCCCAAGAACTGGCAGAACTCAGCGGCTGTACTTCCCCCAGCATTTTATCACTAAGCCACATGATACAAAGCATGTCATGATGAAGACTGAAAATCACTTTTATAAAGATGAGACAAGTGAGATGAAAAACAAGTAGAGCAAGAAATCATGCAGATAAGATCATCAAGAACTGTTGGAACTACACAAAGAGCTTACAAAGCATTTGTCTCCAGTAGGTGTAATCCCAGTTAGCAAGATCTTAGTTTACTAAGAGTAAATTCCCCTCACACTTAAATAAAATATTTATAGTAATCGACTAAAAATGTAACTCTATATAATATCTCTCTACATACACATATATTACTGTGACAGAGACATGAGACTCACAACACTGCGTTGTTTGAATCACTTTACAAAATTTACCTATCTAAGCTCAAGAGGGAATTCCCCGAGTGGTGGGTAATTGCTTGTTTCCTCAATAGTGCTGAATTTAGAAATGAACAGTATATTCATAATGAAAATCCTTTATCTGTTTAGAGACCACTGCTCTGCACACTATTCACTAACTACTGTATTAGTGATTTTTCATAGGACAGGAGATTTTGGCATAATTTTTGTTAGAAATGCTGTGTTCACCTCCAAGGAATAATCCTGATGGATCTTCCCCCTTCAGTAACTGTGCACTGCACTGCCAAACAAAGGCTGGATTAGTGACCTGAGTGACACTTTTCCTTTGAAGCATCTCCAGGGAAAGACACTCCAGACATCAAGAACACATTTGCTTACTCGAAAAAGAGGCACTTCAGGCTGCAGCTTACACACATCAATTATTCCAGTGGTTCCTGCAGCTCTAAACTTTCCCCATGCTCAGCTCCACATTCGCCAGCTGCCACCCAGAATGGGTACTCCAAACAGCACAACCAAGCAGGATACACACCAGAAATACCATGTATTGCTTTCTTCTTGGGCCATATAAAGACTACTTTAACTCCTTTTCCTTCCTTTCTCCCCAAAATAGAAATAATTAATGACTTGAGAAGGCACATCTAGGAACAATCCATTTTAACTTCTCTAAACTTCTGTAGCCAGAAGAGTGCACTATGACAGGCATGGATGTGCTGGACCACATCCAAATCAAGTTTAAGTTGACACAATAAACTGATCTATTATATATTGAACAAACAACCGAAAGTATATAGAATTAGATGAAACTTTTAGCATGTATGTTGAAAAAAATACCCAAAAAAAAAATCACCAATTTGGCATCAGTTGTTTCCCAGAACTACTCTCACAGAGCAGTTGCTGGCAAAACCAAGTAAGGAACTGTCTACTCTTTTCTGAAGATCAACAAGCATTACTTACAGAACTATTTAAATTTTTTTTTCTTTTTTTTTGTTTATTGGCAGTTATTTTCTGTAGAGCAATTAAGACAAAGCTTGATTGCAAGGAAAGCTTTATTTGCAAAGAGAAATACATATTTCATGAAAGCTGATAAGGTGTTTCTAATTGTGGAAATTGCCTTCCCTCCAAAAAGTGCTGCAATCTGTTCTTTTGGGGAGGAGAGAGATTTTTCTATACCCTAAATATCCACTCCTGTTGAACTAATCAGTTGGTGATGCATGAAATTAGACTCGACCTGTAAGGGTGACCTTGTAAACGCCTTTTGGAACCTACTAGTTAACAAACACTCCAGGATAATTCATCAGGGAGGTCACAGAACCGGACACAGAGCTAACTCACCTAAGGAACAAACACGTCTGACTTTTTTGTAGCTCCTTATTATTATAGGAGCATATCATATATTGAGGGTCCTTCCACTGAAACTTTATTTTCATACGGCTTTAAAGAGATAGAAAACTAATTAAATATAAAAGCATTAAAAAAAATTTTTCTTTTAAATCTGCTATGCCTATATTAATAAGCAGTATTTGATATCTACATTGATCAAATGAGCAGTATAAAAAAAAAAACCAAACCAAAACCCAAAAAACCCATGTGGGTAGAAACAAGTGACATTACAGTATCTTGTACGCTGAGCTTCCACACAGCTCCTGCTTCTCCTTCTGGAACAACAAAAGAGTTGGGGAACAGCCCCAGTGACCACAACTGCAAAACCCAGAGAGGAAAGGAATCAAGCTCACATCGTGTCAGATTCAGGACTGCACCTGGTGGTCTGAAAATCCTACACTGGGTAACCTGGTGGACTGAGACAGAAAACCACCTACAGTACTTCCCATTTAAATGAGAAGACCCCAGGTTCTCAGTAGGAAAGATGGCTGTGTTTTTATTTGTAGAAAATAAAAAGGAAGTGGCCACCATTGCAAACAATAAACTAGAATAGCTGAAGCAGCTGCTATGACAGATAAACGATTAGCTAGTGAACAGGTGTCTTTAATCTGGATCACAGCAGCTTCTTGCTGGTGGACTTTGACAAAACATCCAAAGCCTTTGGTTGCAACACATCGTTACTTTTTCAGTGGGTTTTCTCCCTTTTCAGTGCTTCTGTATAATCTGACACAAACTCTGTGTGATGGTTTCTATCTACTTTAAAGGGCTCTATGTCCTCTATGACTGCAGAGGACATTTAAATGTCAAGGGAACAATCCAGCACAGAAAAAAGATGTGTGTGTATATATACATATATGATCTCCACTTGTCCCTAATAAAAAATTAAGGACTCTACAAAACCAAACACAATCATCTCACACTTTTCTCATAAAACTTCTTACTTACTGAGTTAAATGCACAGTAAACTGATTTATAAATTAATCAAAGGGTATAAGCCATGTCATAAGCCATGACAGCTTTTTTTCCTTTTTTACCCAGGCAGTCTCCATTTCTCTGCCATGACCCAACCATCCCAGCCATGAGCTACAGACTGCATGAGCAGGAGGATGAATTCAGTGCCGTGGCTGAACACACTGCTCAGTCACCAAACGGAACTCTTGTCATGGTCCTGATCAGATAGGGCACGTCAATATGAGCTGGTCCCCCACATTCCTGCCACAGGATTTGCTGATCCCCACTGAGCACTGGCACACGTGAGCTGTTATCACAGCACAGTGCTGCTCCTAAAGGGGAGCATTTCCAGGGAGACTGGAGGGACAATCCAGTGTCAGCACTGCCATGCCAGGCGAGCCAGCACACAACCAGGACCGGGAGCTGGGCTAACTCGGCTTTTTGCGGTATGCCAGTTCCCTGGGGACTCACAGCACCAGAGCTGAGCTGCAGACACTCTGGGCTGCTGTACCAGGCACCTCTTCCTTGCCCAGGAGGGTGGCTCAGAGGGAATATTGCAGGCTGAGCACTGGCGGTGCCGGTGGGGATCTCCTGATGAAAAGATGAAAGATTGCAGCTGACTGCACACGGCCGTCAGCAGAATCAGAGCGCACCGCACTAACTCACCTTCCTCGGGCAATAACAGGGTTTAACTTCCAGCAAAACACAACTGATAGGAAGCGAAAACTGAGGAAACTGCAGTGAGTTTGGGGCTGGCTGGGTTCACTTCAGCACAGACACAATTCTGGACAGAAATGATGAATCCCTTTGTGACAACAGAGATTTGAAAACATTGATAGACATTTTCATCAACAGAACTCACCACTCTCACCCAGCTCCAGATATGCTAAAACATCCAGACAGCTGAAATGTGGACTTGAGGAAAATGCAATTCGAAAATGAAAAATACTTAAATCAATTTTTGTAATCTTTAAAAAACCAGAAATTTCTTATGTTGAGGAAAATGAAATGCCTTTATTTCACTCGAGGCTAATGATACAGTCTATCAATGATCACAAAAAAAAACCAAACACAACTTGAAGAAATTTAAGAAGCAAGCAAGCCAGCAGTGTAACTGAATCTCTGGAGCTCCTACAAAACTTCATTTTTATTGACTCTTGCAGCAATATATTTGAAGTACAGCCCCAGAAAGGTGCACAGAAAGCTGAGTTTCCTTATACTGTGCAGCTTGAATTGGGAATTTTTTAAGCTTACTGTATGTACCCACAGGGGCTACGAGAAAAACTAGGCAAATTGTCTGTTATCAGGTGTCCTGCACTCAAACACCAATGGTGGCAGAACCAAAGACAGAGCAGAACCAACACTGAATTATAACAGCAGAGAAGTTTTAATTTCAGTGTTTCCTTCACAAGACCATCACGTAGCAGACTTTTTAATTTCTGAGAAAAAGAATGATGCTACATCATCTCTATCTTAAAAGGTATTCCTGTGTAACTTTTTCTCCAAGGTGGAAAAAAAAAAACCAAACCAAAACCCAAAAGCAATCCAAGACAAAAACAAACAAAAAAAACCAAACAAGAAACAACCCCAAAGAAAGCCCCAAGCCACCAAAAAACACAATCCACAAAAAACCTTACACCACAAAAACAAACAAACTAACCAAACAAAAAACTCCAAACAAAACAACAGAAAAAAAATAAAAAAGAAAAAAGCTCAAAGGAAAAAATACTCAACCATGTTGTTCCCCCTCACAAGAGTAATTCATTACACTTTAGTAAATTATGGCCTTGAGACCACTAAAGTAGTCATGAAATGACTAGGCTGTATTTGTTCTCTCCATTTATGAAATGGAGGAAATGCTGCAGCACAGAAAGGCTTTTCTGTTCAAGGCTTTTTTTACATGATTAACAAATACATGCTGGGTTTGTATTTGGAATTTGATGAAGATTAGCAGTGTAATTTCACAGGTTCCCAGAGACACGTCCAAGGAAAATGTTTAACAGGGGGCTGAGCTGACATTTGGCTTGAAAAAGCCTTTGAACTATGAGTACATTAATTCCACTGCAAATATCCTAAGCCCACAAAGACTTATGCTATTGTTCCTGAATTATGCAGAAGCTTTGAATTAGCAAGAGAGGCCTCCCAGAGGGCCACAGATCATTGTTTCAGCTTAGACAAGTCTCCAGCATGCTGATCAATAAGAGACATAATTGGAAGGTCTCGAATATTCTGGAAATTTCAAAGGACTGCTGCAACCTCTACAACACATAACTGGTACAGAAGCATGGAAAAATACCAGAGTGTGAGGGGACTTTAAAAATTGAAGTTAGAGCATTGTTTTAGAGACTTTGCTCTTTCAGAAACATCCTTCTTCATCATTAGTGGCTGGCAATTCCACCCATCATTTTCTGGACAAAATTAATTCAGGTTACGAATATTTGAGATTTGAAAACTCTCTTTTAAATTATACTAGAATAGCACAGTCAAACTTCTTGGGGAGAAAACAGAAATAGCAAATATGCTTCAAGGGTTGTTTTTTTTTCTTTCTTTGCAGACCTAGCAAACTTCAAAGTAAAATCAAATCCATATAAATGAGATTATATATTTCATGCAAGATTGGCAGTACATCCTGGTCTTACTGAAGTATCAGAGCTCTAACAGTAATAATTTTCCCTGTCCTTGCTCTGCCAACAGAAGTCTGTCTGAGCTTTGAGCTCGGATGACATCTGAGATATGCTGGTGGTGCCAGAGAACGCACAGGAGCTGAATTCCCCCACCATCATATGCCATTACAAAAGTGCAAGAACACCAACACCACAGTGGGTGTGGTGGGAAAAAAAATTAGCTGTAGATGAGGTGCTACCCCATTCCAGAACAAACTTCAAAGGTTCCACCAACAGTGTGGAACGACCTACTATTCAATTTTATAATATCCCTGCACTATTTCCACAGGAAGAAGAAAAAAAACCGCAAAGGTCCTGACTGTTCAATTTCTGGACTTTTTATGCCTGTAATCTCGATGGGAATGGTATCTTCTGACAGTCCCACTTCTAAATTGCCGCTCTTCAGCACACTTTTGGTTTTGTTTTTAAAGCCTCAACTCTTCCTCAAGAAGATCAGACAACAGCTCATCATCTGCTTGAATGCAGATCTTCATGCGAGCAGGGATTAACTGCCAAGGAAAAGACTGCACTTTCAGATGTTGAAGTAGTCTGACAAGAGCAAGAAAAGGTTTCCAGCAGCGAGCTAAGCAGAGATCAGATCAGCCACAGAACAGCCAGCCTCCAGTGCAGGTCTTAGGATGCTGATCAATGAGTATTTCATTCTGCCTGGAGGTGCCACCAGAAGCCAGAATGCTCCAATGACACTAAACACTTCTATCCTAAAAAAAATCTTCCTGTCCAGGGTCTTGCAGCTGGAAATGCAGGCTGGCAGAAGAGGTGTGTGAGTCACCTGAGGCAGCCATAGCGGGCAGGGCCAGCCCAACCTCTGGTGGGTTTGAATGTGGAAAGGAAAAACACTTTGTCGCTGAAGTGGGAGGGTCTGAAGCAGGAAGGGAACACAGGAGCTCTGCAGGGACCTGGATTTGCTCATTGCTGTGATTTATACCCGAACAGGCTGTGGGAAGGCTCTGCACCAGCTGTAAGTCCAGCACGGTGACCTGTGCAGAACGTGGAGCTGGACACTGTCCGAAGGCTCCAGCTCCTCCACAAGCCCCGGAAAGCTCAGATCCGTGCTTTAGAACAAGAATGCCTCTACACGAGAGAAAGGAGATTCAGCTACCCCACAAACGGGAGCTTGGACCCGTGCTTCGGAACAAGAATGCTTCTAACACGAGAGAGCCAGAAAGGAGATTCAGCTCCCCACACAAGTGAGAGCTCGGATCTGTGCTTCGGAACAAGAATGCTTTTGCACAGGAATGCCAGAAAGGAGAATAAGCTCCCCACACAAATGGGAGCACAGGAGGGAAATGTAGTGCATTTATGTGCCCTTCATAAATAAATGAAGCTTTCTGCAGCAGTTGAGCAGGGCAAAGCCCGCTCCAAGCCCTGAGACACAAGCGCTGTGTCTCACTGCACATTCACAGCTTGAGACCTTCTTCCCTCACTCCCATCAGAGAACAAACTGCACCCAGAACATCATATATATCATGTGTTATATATTTAGAGAGTGTTAATCCACTCTGCAGTGAATACCTGTCTTTTCTTGATAAAATACAACAGAGATGGCATCAGTTCAATATTACATTCCACCCTATTCTACCACTAGGACTCCAAGAGCAAAACAGACAAGGGCTGCCAACACCCTCAGAAAGAAGAAAAAAACAATTAATCTTCTGCAAAGTTCCTAAATACCATGCTCAACTGAATTTTTTGCTGAACTATCCCCTCTGGAAATTGCATTTGAAAAAACTGAGAGGATATCTAAAATGAAGAGCTTGAAGTACAAATCTTGAAACTCAGCATTTCTCCATGTTTAACCATCATAAATTCATCCTAAAATATGAACCAGTCAATAATGGAAAGCAAGTCAGTTATGTAACAGGAAGGAAAAGAGAACTGGAAACAAAAATCAAAGAAATATCGTATTTTTAATATGACTGTGAGTCTTTTTAAAATATTGAAATATAGGTTAAAAAATAACCTATTAAATATTAAATTAAACAGTTGTAACTAATTGTCTTTGAAACTATAAACATGTACTTTTTACACATTTCCTGACAAACCTTTTATTTGGCCATTGATGTCATTTAGCAGCTTTTCTCTCTGATAACTTTTAATGCACAGCACTTCACTGTGACAGCTGGCAAGAAATCTGCTGTGAGTCTTCTCATTAAAAGTAAAGCTGTGTTAGTTCCCAAATACTCAAAAATGTGAAATGTTAAAATTTAATGATGGCAAAAATATTTCTTTCAACTTGACAAAATACTCAGAACTTGAACTTTGTCAGAAACAGCAGACTGCTACTATTTGAAGGGAAAAAGTTGTAGGTGTTAAAAAGTTTATCAGGAGTTTAATTAATTGCCAGGAAGTAAAGGGTAGAAGGTCAAAAAGAACAAAAAAAGAATTATATAACACATGTCCTAAGAGACAGACTAGAGTTTTTAGGGTATAAAAACACAAACGATGCTCAAGGCTTTGCCCTGTAAAAGGCTTGTGAGAGCAAGTGTTCCTGGGACTACCTATTTCCAGAAGATATACCGTTCCAAAGGACATTCACTAAACTTAATGAAAAACATTGCCTTTGGGGGACATGCTTTTATGACAACACTGTTTCATCAGAACAACAACTCTCATTCTTACTTTAACAAAGCAATTTTACTTGGACCTGGCTTTCTTTGGGTGAAAAAGAACAAAAGGCTACTAAAATATTCCAGTCATCAGAACAGCACGGTGCAATAAGTGCTAATCAGGCACAGCCAAGCCATGCAATATTCCATCTCTTCCCAACACAAATGTAACGGCCCTGTATTAACCACTACAATTAAGTATTAACACAGGTTACACATTTGATCAAGTTTTATGCAGCTCAAACTGATGTTTTAAAACAATAAATTAAAATTTCACGTTGCTTCTGCCTCTTGCATCTGATACTAAGAAAGCAAGCATGAAGGGGAAGCAGGATCCAGTTCAGAGACATTAATTCAGGTGACAGAATCAATAGATAATATTTACTGGTCAGCAGAGTATCAACCTGAGCTTTACGACTAAAATCAAAATTATTGACAACAGCAATTCAAGTGACTTCACCCCTCTCAAACATTAGTGGAATTTGCTCTCCTTTGGCATTAATTTCTTTAATGGGAGCTTTGGGAGTTCTCAAATCCAGATGGCTTATTTAGGTGTTTAATTTTAGGCATCTGCACTTGCTGTGATCCAGGCTCTGACAAAGATTTGTGTGTGTTTGCCCCAGTTCACTGAGTAGGGAGCAGAGCACTTTGCAGCAAGTGTCTACAGGAACAAGCCACAATACTTACATTCTCATTTTAATGATGATGTCTAGCTCAACAGCCCACATATCTCCCACATAGATTTTATAGCTCTTGGTCTAAGAACACGAGTCCCAGACTGAACACCAAGGAGCTTTCGGACTGCGCTCAGACATCATGGCCACACAGAGTTCCTGAGGCACAGAATTCCAGCAAATCCTTTTTTGATGCAAAATTCGCCTGTGATTTTAGAGTCCCTAAGTGGATTTCCTCCTTCACCTCTATCCCTGAAATAAAGATGGACACTGCTCTTACTTTCCTTCCTCCCCTTCTCAGATCACTCGGTACTGACCTGTCCTCTCCTGCTCAGGAGGGGTATCCCTGGCTGAATTCCAGGTAACAGCATTATCTCAGAAGCATTCCACCTTCAGCTGCAGACACAAAGGCACAAAGTGGAAAGTAAAGTCTCCACAATATTTCCTCAAAGGGACAAGGTTTACTTCACACTTGTGTTTCTTGACAGAAGCTTTATTACACTGCTCTGTGTAGTGCCTCTCCACAGAAAAAAAGAAAAGAGCCTGGATTTCTAATCTCAAGTTTTAAGCATGAAAAAAGAGTTATTCCTCAGGATTCAGCACCACACAGTTGCTGCTACTTCTGCTCATGATTCGCATGTGTTTCCTTGTTGTTAAATTACACTCTTTGCAGAGTGCCAAATGTGAACACGTGGCCCTGCAGCATTTCCAGCAGCTCTGAACTCTGAACACTCTGCACAATCACCACACAAAGGGCTGATGATGTTTCACCGCAACTGCTCTTTCTAAAATGTCTCAGCAAACTGCAGGGCTGCAATTATAATATGCACCCATTTGTATTTATTCTGTTAGAAAATACGCGAGTGATATAACTATTTAGTCTCTTGTCACTTAAATATCAAATTAACTGTTCACCCCAAAAAGAATACTAGCCTGTATATCTTTTGTTTTCCCACTCTTATTCAGCCCACACCAAATACAGTGATGACAGTTCCCAAAAATATTTTCTTTTTCAAGACCATCAAACCAGCTCAACCAGTCAAACTGTTACTGTGGTTTCATTGACCACTGTCGCAGATTTGATCTTGTCAGTTTTCAGTGCAAATGGCAAGGTACAACTAATGGAACGTTTTGCATCTAAGTCTGTTTTGAAAATAAAATACACTTGCTACTGGTAGTATTTTTATACACAGGAAAATGGAGTCATAGACTAAATTAAGTCAAAGAACCCTTTGAGATCATCTGCTACAGCCTCCTCCTCAAATTAGGGCCAAATCTGAAGATAAATGCACTTGTTCGGGGCTTTACACATCCTGTTTTCAGTATCTGCAATGATGGAGGTTCCACAGCCTCTCTTTTCCCTCATCTCTCCTGTAGAGAGAGAGGGAATCTATAGGGATCTCCATGGGCATCCCCCCTTAGGCTTTTCTTTCCAATTTTATATTTGATTTAGACCCAACACATACATTTTTGGGTATTCCATTTGGGTATTTGGCCTAGAGCACATGTTGGAGACTCATGAGAGGTATGAAACTGCTCCAAAAGACACTTTATTTTCAGCAGCAGTTTCCATTCCCTGAGCCAATGGGCTGAGATGGCTAGAAGGCAGATACAGGTACAATTCTGTCCACATCTTTCCTATGCCTGATTTCTGGGTTAGAAAAATAATCTCACAGTATCTAAAAAAAATATTAAAAAAATACTCCCAGTGCACAATAAAGCCAACAGAACAATAAAAGTGGAATACACTGCCCCCTGTAGTGTCAAGACAAGTTAATTTTAGAAGGCATTCTAGTTAAACAGGATAAATGATTTGAAAATCCAGTTTGATCCAGGTAATTACATGGGAGTTATATTTTGCATTTGAGAATTAGTTTGTAACTGCAGTGATAATTCGACCCTTCATAATCCTTGTACAGATAATTTTTAAGCAGGCAAAGTGCTTTGAACACATTCTGACCAAGACTGTGCCACTTAATAAGTTGCTGAAGACGAAAACTGTAACATAAGAGAACTACCAAAAAAATTTTCCTCCAAATGTCCAATTAAAAAAGAAAAGTAAATATGAGTAATGTGGTCATTAAAACCCTCAAAATGAAAATACAGTGCAGTTATCCCTGCAATGTGCAGCTGGAACTCAGGGATCTCTCACCTGTGAGCTCGAACTGACAGCAAACATCATCATTTCCTGATCTGTGCAGACCAAACAGAAGACTTGTGGCCCCTTTAGTAGGTGAAAGCATCTCATTCTCATTATTCTTTTTCCAAATGATCTGTCACCTCACAATAAAATTGCATATTTTCCAAAGCAGCTGACGGATACACTGAGATTTCAACAAAGAACGCTGCAGGTATGCAAATTCCAAGGGCATTTTTTCTGTTCTGAGAAATGAACCCATTTTTCAATCCTTACTGGAGGAGTGAAAAACAAACAGTCCTCAAATGACAGCAATAAGACTGTTTTCTCTTGAATTAATATCGAGGTTCTTTTTTTAGTTATTAATTTTTGATTTGTGTGTAGGGATAAAAGATATTCTTATTTTACATGTCTGTATTTGTCTGGGCAGCTGTTCCTGCACAAGAACGCTGCTCACCAATCTTGTTTTCACATCCACATGAAATTTATTACAAATACTGGCATTCTTTAAACAGTGCCTTCAAAATAGTTTTGATTAAATTTCTCCAGAGACCAGAACAGGATTACAGACCACTTCACAACTAATTTATCTGTCATTTAAACAAATCTACACTGAAATAGGTTCTGACAATACAAATAGACAAAAAAGCCACATAATTTGAACAGAATTTCTGGCAAAACATTTATTTAGTGTTTGCCCTGTTCCTTCAGGTGTTTTTATTGATTAGATGAACTATTTTAGCTGCTGTGGCTGAAGCAGCTGGATGAAGACATGAAATATGCTACATGAATAAAGTTCTGGGTCAGACATGCACCCCACCAGTCTCAACACCAGCTGTGAGAACAAAGGTGCTCAACATCACTGCTTTGAAACTATGGAAATTATGTGACACATAACCCAGAGACATGGGAGCAGAAGTAGGAGAGAGGTGATCCTGCAGAGCATTTTCATCTTATAATACAACCGGGAAATCAACTCAAATCTGTTTTCTTGGATTTTTTTTAATATGCTGTTTAATGTTTCTCTTTGAAAATATGTTTATATACAGCACAGAAAATAATTCTGAGTAGTTTCCTGCCTTTCAGTTGATCTGCCATATTCTCAAACACAAAGATCCTTTGGTGGCAAAAGGCATGCAGAGACAAAATGTAAAAAAAAGCAGACAAGCACGTGTGCCCTTGCCTGGTGGAGGAGGCTGCAGACTGCACACCGCAACAGAAAGCCCGAGTTTCAAAGCAGAAGGCAACTTCCTGGCAATTATTCATAAAAATTACATCCTATTCAGGGATTTAATCACTTCTCTAAATATTACTGGAATCTCCTTCACCTTACACAAGTGCAGAAATTCATTTGGTATCTTGACAGAGTAAAGGGCTTGACGAGCTGGAGGCAGACAGGCTGAGAGTCAGTCTTGAGAAAGTTCCAAGTGTGAGCAGATATTCCAGAGGAACAGAGAGCAATTAGGCTGACCCACGCACTCCAAGGCTGTTAATAATCTTGGGTAAGTGGTCTGAACACAAAGGTGACAAAACCCGTATCTCCTTTATGCCTGTGAGGCCACACACAGCTTTCCCAGGAAGGGAGGAAAGAGACTGCTGCCAAAGACAGCAGACAGAAACTGACTCCTGGGGCTGCCAGCCCTGGCTCTCTCCTCAGCACCACCATGGGCTGGCTGCTAGCTCATCTCACACTCTCTGAGAGAAAATTCACTGGGAAAACGTCACATGGCATTTTCCTAAAGTACAATCCCAATGAACAAGTCCTTATTGCAGCTGTAGCAAAGCAATCAAAGCTCTGTACAAAACCATAATTCTATACATGCTTTAGCAGCCTGCACCTTGTTTCAATACCTGCTCACCTTGCTAAGCTGTCACGGGGCATTCTGACATGCAAGAGCTGCCACATGAGGGAAATACCCGTCAAAGGGAAGCTGAAAGTTTACACATGAAGTGCCAAGTAGGACTGGACTTGGCTGTTGACTTCGCAGAAATGTGTCCCCAGCAAAACTGTTCAGCAAGCCTTTAAAGCGAGGTGTTTTCTCAAAACATTGCAACACATGCTCAGGCACTTCTGATAGGGCAGGATGGGGATAATTGTGGTGAACAAATAGAAGTGACAGATTCAAGCAATCAGATTGCAATTGCCTTAGGATGGCAAAAAGCCTCATCTTAACCATAGTTCTCAACAGGCCCCTAGTTACTAGAAATGGCTGGGAATCAAGGCATCAGAAATCTTAAGAAATCTTCCAAATTCTGAGATTATTGTCAAAACAGATGATGAAAAATCATAAAAAACTTAAAAAAAAAAACAACAACAAAAAAGGAAGTAAAAAACCAACCAAACAAAAAAACCCAACCAGACAAACAAAAAGACCCCACCACCCAAAAGCTAAGAACTGAAATCTGTTCCTCTCCATGCCCTCCTGTTCTCTCTGCTGCAGAACTGCCTGTCCCACCTGTCTGCAGAAGCTCCTGCAGAGCCCCCACGTTTCTCCCAGCACATGTAGGGAAAAGCTTTTCAGATGCTCACCATGTACTTCGAGGGACCACCTGACCACACACACATCAAATACTCATTTTTATCAGCTCATATTCTTCAACAAAATCTAATTTTCTTGTGAATTAGCTAATCTCAGTTAAATAAGCTGCTAACTGTTAGTCAAAGCCAACAATAATTTTAAAAGCTGTGAGAGAAGAGAAACCAGAAATAAGACTGATAATGAAACACAGTTATATAGGCAGTTTGATGTAGCATTTGTGTTCCTTTTACAAAGAGAGACCGCAAGTAATAAAACGAAGCCAATGTTTTCATCAGTGGATATCCTATTTTGTCTGTAATAATACACATATCAATGTATATCATTCTTGTTAAATCTATCAAGCACTTAAGCTCTTTTACCAGGAACTGTTTGCTGTCACATCTGGCACAACTGCTGTGATGTGTCTGTACTACAGCAGAGGTGAAAGTGTTGGGATGTGTCCCAGGATCTCTCTGAGGAGGAAGGAGGCACTGGAACTACCTCACCGGTGTAGGCAGTACTCAAACTAAAAAGCCAATCAAGTCCTCTCTGCACACAGCTGTGTGCACTGCTATGGATCTGTGGATGGTCTCATGGCCAGTTAGTGATGAAATCTTTTAGAAACCTTTTAGGGTGCACACAGATAACACATTTTTATTTCCTCAGAATAATAAAGACGCAGATACACCATCACTTCAAGACAGAGATCATAACTAATCTTTCCCTAAGGCATCCATAGTAACACATTTCTGCAACATCTTTTCAATGTCTTTGGTGTGGTTTAAAACCACAGTGACAAAATATACAATCAGATGCCTCCCTCTTAAAGAGGGACACACTTACCCCGCTATAAGGCTACAGAACCCAAAGCACTTTGTGTCAAGGGAATGACCTTGTATCAGAGCAGAAGCACCACGGGCAGAACTGCCATGGCTTGTCTTCAGTGGAATAACTCTTGGTATAACCTTACCAAAACAAAGTTGTGCAAAAGGCTGAAATAACAATGGCAGCAGTTAATTACAAAAAGCTACTATTGAATTTTTCATGGGCAGAAAAAGAGGGGGAAAAAACAATCTTTATGTCAGAGCTGGATCAAGATTGTTTCATCTATGGGGCAAAAGCAAACGTCACAAGGCAGAGAAAGAGGTCTATGAAAATGACAGCAACCAATCTATAAAAACAAGATGGTACATAAAAAACCCCTAGAAAGAGTATTTTAGGTACAACAGTCTGGAGCAGGTTTTATTTACTAAGTACACATTTCATTGATGATACACACAGCTGAATCGGCAGCAGATGAATTTTGCATTGCAGCAAAGACTGAAGATAGCCAAGGAACAAATTACACATCATGTGTTCCAGAGGCTGACCAAGCAGCAGGTGAAAGGGATTTCCATAAAAACAGACAGCATGATAGATAAATGTGGGGAAGTAGCAGAACGAAGCACAGGAAGTTCCTTCCTGAGCAAGAGGACAAGACTTTACTTCCGGATGGTCTGGCACAAAAACCAGTTCACTACTGCCCTGTCATGAAACATTTGCAAAGATTAAGAATAAAATGTGTAAATAAACACCTTTAAGGACAGAAATTCATCACCTTCTCGACATTGCTAAGATTTTGTTCTTGGATTTTCAGACTAAGGCTCTTCCTCCTTTCTGAGTTAATTGCACTGAGGATATTAAATGGTATCAGCACCAAGTCTGAGAATAAGGAAAAGGAGCTAACTCTCGATTAGGAGTTTATTTACTTTTAAAATCCCATAACTAGGTATCACTTCTTTAAATAGTTTCATAATCAGCAACTAATTTCTTCAGGCAACTTCTAAAACTGATTTAACTCTTCATACTTCTCAACATGTTTAACACCCACCTGTGATAACGCCAGGCATCCCACTCTACACCACAGCATTTTTAACCTCTCTTTCCTAGGCTATCCCAAGATAAAAATAAAACATCCCTTCAAGATCATTTCAGACACCTCCTTAGCTCTCACAGAGGAAACAGCTGAAAACAGTCTGCTCTACAGGACAGCATGGCCTGGATATGTCAGAAACATGAAACACTTCATCAGCTTTACCTATCACAGGCTCAACAGCAAGCTGGCAGCTGTGGGGACTGAACCAGGGAACCATTCAGACAAAAGAACAAATTGGCATCAGCTGGACCCATTGTAAGATGGTACAGACAAAGCTAAAATTAGGGAGCTAAGTTACCCGACATTTCCCGGGGGAATAATCAGTTTAAAAGGCTGAAAAGTTACTTTCGAAGAGGCTGGGAAAACAAAAAATTTAATTTTCAACCAAGAGCCAAAAAACCAGATCTAGGTCTGTCTTGAAGTGCATCTCAAATTGTTTAAGACATGTCTTAACTAAATAAAAACTATACAAGGAAGAGACAGACAAGGACCTTCACTGTGGTTACAGCTCTCAGATCTTTAGTGTTGTACAAATTCAAACTGCCCCGAAAAGCTGTTCTGATTACATTTTCCACTCACGTAAAGTTCCAGCATTCATCAGAGTAAAAGCATCTGAGAGATGATTGTCCACAGCTCCTATGGAACATCTGCAAAGTTCTGCTTTCCTCTGCAGCTGAACTGTCCAACGAGCTGCAGGGAGCATTTTGATTTTTGGTGACATTTCAGCGATAGGACTTATGTTTAGACGTCATTGACAAGAAAAAGAAATATAGCTGAAGTAGGCCAGACAGTACAGTCAAATTCTGCCCTGCTTCCAGGACAGTCTGGTACCAGTGATTCTCATGTGAGATGTGATGTGATCCCCACAGCCATATCAACATGTGCTTCCAAGCATTAATCATCATAAAGCAAGGCAAGGTAACTGAAACACAAAATACATCGGCTTTCTAAATTTGTAATTTCCACGTGAGCTGCTGTGGCTCAGGCTGGGCAAAAACATCTCTCAAAAGTAATGAATTCACTAGAAAAAAGAAAAAAAAGATCTTTCAAGCACTTGGTGCTTCTTAGATGTTGCAAAATGAATTGTCTTTGTAGCTAGACAATAAGTGGGACAGCAGATTATCAGAAAAGTCAAACTACAGTGGTTTGACCTTTCCTGAGATATACTGAAGGAGCTCACAAAGAGTAAAATAAAGTAACAAATTACAAATTTACAGAACTGGAAGTTCATTTCACTCAACCTGCATTTAAAGACAGTCAAGACACACTCAGCTTTCCTTCACGCATCCCACATCTGCTAACACCACAGAAATAAATACCCACAGGCCTTCTACCTCCAAAAGAGGGTTCTAAATGAACCCTCCTAAAAATCACATCATCTGAGATGTTGAAAAATGACAGAGCACAAAAAAAATTATTAAGCAGCTTCTGAAATCTGGATTTCAAAGCTAAGCACAATATTAAAAACATCTTTTTTTTTTCTTAACTTAGAATGTTCAAACATGAAAGCATAGCTTGAAATTGTTATTTTACCATGTTTTAGGAATGTATGAGCTGAAAACAGCTGTTGGAATAAGAATCATCCTACACTGTTCCCAGAGCTGTCTGACATCATATTCCCAACATTTCCCTTAAGGACCACTTCAGGGCAACCTCGTCACAGGTTACCCAGGCAAAGTCCAGCCATGAACATAGCTGAACAAAGGTGCATTTGATAAGAAAGAATAAATGGTTTTATCCTATTTATGCCCTGAGCAGGGGCTGTGTCCCTGCAGCTCTGCAGTCCCAGTCCTAGACACGCACCAGGTGCCATTAATAATTCCAGTGCTGTCTGCTGAGCACAGTGGCTAATTAGCACCATGAGCCAAACAGCGCTTTTTAAAATCTCTATGGCTCACCACAGGATGCTTTTCTTAAGCGAAGGTTTGCTTGTTCCTGCATGGAAAAATAATTTACCAGTGTAACCTCTGAGAAGAGTCCTATATCAGCTCACAACACATACTAGAAACAGCTTTATTCTCACAGCTGTGACTGCAAAGCATTGTCTTCTGTTAGTAAACTCCAGTGTTTTAAACTGGTATTTAAGGATCATTTATTTAAATACACTTGTGCTACTATGTAAATACTCATGGTCCACGAGTCCTAGGATTTTGTCCTTTCTTTCAAGATTGATCACGACAGCTTTGCTGCTCCTCCCAGCACCCGAAAATACACTAGAGAAATTAGCAGTGTGCCCTCCATTCACGTCAAAGAAATGTGGTGTGTGGTTACTGCGAGCTCCCGAGATGCCGTGGAAGTGCTGTCCCTCAGCTTTGCAGAACAAACAGTCAGACAAATACAAGCTGCACAAGGCTCCACAAACCTCCTGCCTCACCTGGAGTTATCTCAGCTATTCCCTGGTGGCTGGGATCCAGGGATTGTGAGTGACAAAGCCATCTTTTCATCACGTTCTTGGGAACAAAGACAGGCTTAAGTTATTATTTCTACCTTACTCCAATCTGACAAACCCTAAAGCAAGGTTTGTCTGCCTACAAAGTCGCAGGAGTCCTCTAAGCCCACTGAGCACCAATTTATGAAGCTCCATTGCTGAATTTAAGCCTTTCACCTTATTCCTAGCAATTTCAGACTTTTAAAACACACTTCAGGGTTTTTGTGTAGCTTCCTGTATTGATAATCACTACTGTTAATTCTTCCCAAAAGTTTTGCCCACCACTACCTGTCACAGCTCTCAGAGGCCACTCCATACCCCAAATATTTGAATTACACACTGGCAGCACAGTCCTGCTTCAGCATGCTGGGTGGATACCAAATGGAAGTCTTGCTCTCCAGCGACATAAATCAGTGGAGCATTTCAAAAAGGTTTCATGAAAGATTTATTACCCCATTTTCTGGGTTCACATGTATTGCTTCCTAACAATAGTTTAATAGTGGCATATAAAATTCAGGTCTTGGAAATAATTCATCATAATCTGAAACGACATTGGTTTGCATTCCAGACTAACTAAAATTTCAAGCTCCACCTCCCACTGAAGTCTGAACATGCCTCCTCTGCTCTGAAAGCTGGTGTTTCCCATTTTTAGACCTTTCCTTGTGCACCAACTCCCATTAGTCCAACGAGTGCGTTCAGCCAGCAGCTCACAGAAACTGTCACCAGTCACATGGCTGACAAACGACTGGGACCAGCAGCATCCCCAGCGAGCTGACATCTCGGCTCCCACTTGTGCTAATAGCTGCTGATGTCTCAACAAAGGCTTCTCACAGCCAGTGTTAATTCCTTCTGTTGAGACAGGCTCTCCATCCAAATCAGCAGCTCCTTGTGATAGTTTGCACCGCAAGGGCAGCAGCTTTTATTTTCCTATGACTGCTTGAATTGAGAGCAACACAGCCTGGGAGCACAGGATCGGCGGTAGTCATCCCATACACAGCTCCTCAGCACTCTAATGATCTGTCCATCATTCAAAAATCAAATCCTGAGATGTGCTGGCTTTAAAATGAGGTCCAAAAGCCACACATATGAAAGTTTTAAGTAAACAGCTAAAAGCATTGGGTTCTAAAATACACTCCCATTTTTATGTCCATACTTTCCATATCTTTTTTTTTTTTTTTAATTACAGATTAACTTAAGCCAATTAGAAACACATCACCTTTAACAGTCACAACCCTTTTGGACAAACTTCAGTTTAAAACTAAAGCATAAAACAATGTCTGGTCATAGCCTTTAAGACTCTCTGACCTTCTCACCTGCTGTGCGGGGCACAAAGGCATTGTTCCCTTTCCATACCAAGAGAAACAGAACTCCGACAGCAATAATGTGCACAAGCCAAAGGACCAGAGTACAATAAAATAAAGAAATTCACAGATCTATACTCTCAAGAAGTATTTGGAGATGGTGAATATACAGAGAATGAAATAAAGTCTGAATCACTGTAAAAACCAGTTGTTTTCTCCTTTTAAGTAAACTTAAGGGACTGCAGCCTAAATTTATTTTCTACATCTACTCAACAGAGATGGAAAAAGTGTTCAGCTGGGTGACTAAGCCATTTATTTTTTTGTCCAAAAGAAAACAGAGTAACACTTCAGCATAGTCAAAAATTACATATGCTTCAACACTGAAGAAACTTTTTGTCTGCTGGTAGAAGCTGAAGATTCACACTTGTTCTGCTTCTTCTGTGAGTCTGTGAAAGCACTGCCATCAGAACTAAGCTACAAGATGCACAGACTCGTTGATAAAACACGTTCTACATTCTCATGTGCAGGGCTAGATTGACAGTTGGACTTGATGATCTTAAAGATCTTTTCCAACTGGCTCTGTGATCCATAAATCTTCATCTAATGAGAATCATCACTGTTTTCAGGGAAAACAGTGCAGAACAACTTTCTGCATTATGGAAACAGGCTCCTGTAACTTGGAGTACAACTGAATTTCCATTACCAGCGCAGGTTGTTACGAACTGGAAGTGCTGGGACAAATCCCCAAATACGCAGACAATATGGGCCACAGCCATAGCAGGCAGACTGGAAAAACAACAATATAGCCACCTGCTGCTTTTGGAAAGCCTCTGATGAGGCGAGCAATATTCCAGGGAATACCCCACCTGGGAAACAGCAGAGTACTCACTCATCTGAGACAGTCTCTCTACTTAAACACAGCTGAACATTAATCAGGCTCTCCCCAGCCTGGGATTTTGGCAGCTAAAAAAAATGCTCTTGTATTTCTACTTTATCTTGTTAAGTGGCCCCTTAAAACAGAGGGAACATAGGATTAATGGTTATTTTGCTTATCTACCGGAGGGCAATATGCACAATAGAAATGTTCTCAATAACAGGAGAAAGCTCAGCAGCATATTTCAAGGTGGCCTGGCATTAAGGCAGAGTGCTAAGTTGACCAGATTTATATCTCAACTAAGATGTAAATAAATGCCAAATATTTAAGCCCCAGTGATTGTTTTGAATCAATCGGCTCCATGCAGCAGTTAGGATTTCATTATACCAAAAAGCCTCCATGGCTTATACTAACCCCCTAAATGAAGACTCTGGCACAATGGATTTTCCTTACATGTTAGCTTCATACTTTTTCAGATTTTTTTCATATTAATTGCAAATTTAGACTTCATATCACAAACTGAGGAATAAAGCTTCCTTCAGGGAAGAGTGTTTTGCATCACACATCAATGTGTGTCATCTTGTCCCTGTAATCCTGCACTTTCTCCGAACCCAAATCATACAGGAAATTACTACAACTTGTTATCCTTTTTCAACTGGACAATGACTGTACAAGCCAATTTTAGAATTATAATTATTGTGAGGTGCTGATTTGCCATAGCTTTATATTCAGTAGCCCTTGAAGGCGCCTCTCAAGCAACACTATAGCAGCTGGAACAAATTTCCCCAGGGCTCAAGTGCAATCTTTTGGGAGTACCAAAACCAAACAAAAAGCTGAAACAGGCAAAGGGAAAACTGATCTGAGACAGAAGACAGATCCCTGTGCATGAAAATATTAAGCAAGGCACTGGGGCAAGACGCACTCACTGGAGTAGTTCAGAAAGGCATCAGTTACATTGTTTGCTGCCTAAAATCCCAGGATTTCTCCTCCCATCATGTAAGTAGTCTTTCATTTCATCACCTAACAAACACCTAATTCTCATGAGATCTATCATTAATGACTGGATTGTTTTTTATTCCTCACTGAGAACCCTGAACGTGCAGGATTTATCTTGCTGGCGCACTAAAATAAGGGCAGTTAACACACTGTGCTCTCCCCTTTTTCACCTTCTCCAGACTAGCGCTTTCCCCAAAAACCCAATCCGTTGCTTGTACTGTTGCAGTTAATGAAACTTCATCAGTGAACAAATCACGCACAATTTCCATGGCAGCTACAACCTTCATTACAAATAAACCAATTGTCCAGGTAGATTCTTACAGCATTTTGAGCAGATTAGCAATAAAACTGACTCTTCATTAGCAACATGATAAATAGTCCCCTGGATTCCACCAAGGCACAACAACCTGCAAACAACAACTTTGATCCTTTCTGAGTCCACACGCAGTAAAACTTAGGGGGGGAAAAAAGTTCCTTTTCCTAAGTGTTTTTCAGTAGACAAATAATGCTCCCAAATATTAATCCATTCCAAATGAAGCTTTTTTTTTTTTTTTAGACTTTACTTCTCAATCTTCTTTGAACCACACTTTTCTAACTTTATAGGCCTCACCAATGGGCTGGAAATCAGTAAGAGACAAAAATTTCCTTTGCCTTCCTCTGAAATTTACTGCTCTGTCCCCAGGAAATCTCCAAATGTTGCATGACAAATGGGCCATGACTTACTGGCATTTTCACACACCACACGGGCTGAAGCTGAAGGCTTTAAGCATTGCTGAGTCAGGAATGATTGCATTAAAGATTTAGCAATTCAGAGCTGTAAAGTACAAGTTTTATTCATTTCCAAGTCATAAGTTAATACCAGTGCTTCACCTCTGGACTAAAACACTAATACTAATAATTTTCACATTATAGTCTGAGTTGGTTATCTGTTGCTTACATGTAAAATTGCCATTACCTCAGAAGGGTAAGAGAAAAGGAATAGGATAGGGCTGAGCATTCTGTATTTTAGGATGAGATTGAAAAATCAGCATATTTTCTGGTGAAGCAGAAATAATTTCAACCTCTTGAAAGAAGTGCAATTTGCTTTGCTTCAAAACAAATCACTCATCCCCCATCTGAGCAAACTTCAAAATACTGTGAGATTTATCCAGAATGAGCATTCGTGGCACTGTGATCCTGCTAGCTAACTACAAATCACTGTAGAAACAGAACTGCTCTGGAGGCTGCTCACATTTTGCTATTTGCTTATTGCACGTGGTTAAAATAACGAGCACTCTGCAGAGCCACCTCCTGTCCACTTGGCTGGCTTTCAGAAGCATCAACACAGACACTGTTCTTGAATTTGGGATAAGAGGTAACTACAAATCCTGCATGGGTAGCACTGACAGCACTGGTAAATGTTTCCCACTCTTGTTCAGCAACAGCAATGCTGTGCACAGGTCAGACTGGAGCTCTCAGATAACCAAGCAAAGAAAGGATGGAGCACAATTACAGCACAAGAAAGGAATAATTCACTTGTCTTTTCTGTCAGAGTTGTCCAGAAAACTCATTTAGTACCTTGGTATTTCAGAGCCCTCATGTCTCACAGTCCACTGGCATATTGGGTGCCTGCTGAGAAGACTCATAAAGCAGCACTCACAGAAATGAGTTTATAACACTGCTACAGGTGCAGTCCACGGATATTTACCATTGTTCATGCTCTCAAATTCTGGAAAGAAAGTCGACACATACAGGAATGTGCCATCCTGCACTGTTCTCTGATTAGGAGCTGACAGGTGTTAACAGAGAAACAGAAGTTGGTGCATTACTGATGTATTATTTTGCTTTATATGTACCTTTGCAATCGTCTGTGATTTGTAAGACTGAGGAGAATCAGTCATTTTTCCAATAGGATGCGAAACAAGTAGGAAGTAAATTAGTGCAACTGCTTTAAAAATACAAAACAATTATGAATTTCAACCACCAAGATGCTGAGACCAACTGAAACATGCACACCTATTAAAAAGGTAAAACCAGAACCTGCCTGCAGCAACGACAACGGTAATTCCCTTACAATCATGCCACTACAGCAAACAAGCAAAATTTTCCCTAAGTCCGTAACTCTTACCACAAAACACACAACATGAGAGCCATGTACGTGTTTATGTCACATACCTGCTTACGTATTGAAACAAAGCACACTAAGGGTCATTAATAGACTTCCACCAGTTCCATGGCACATGAAATGGAAGCACACAACAATTCAGAAAAGCCCTTATCACAAAAGATTAGGTACCTTTTGGATGTGCAAAAAACAATACAAATTTAATTACTGTCAGCTGTGACACCATTTTGACCCACATCGGCATTATTAGAAAGATGAAAATAGAACAGAAAAAAATCTGCTTCAAATTTTAAAAAATCCCTTGGATGCTAAAGTTAAATCAAGTAGGGAAAAAAAATCATACATCTGAACCACCTGCTTACTTTCTTAAAAGTAGGAACATAAAATTACATGAAACTAAGTATCAGACTTACACACACAGAAAAAGCCTAGTTTTGTGCATTTCCATGGTAAGCAGTTGTAGGAATAAAAAATGAAATGGTTATTTCAAATATTTCAGAGAGTTCCAACTTCACATGTATCAGTTCAGCAGCAAGTCATGAAATGTGCAGCATGGTAATATTACTGCACATCCAGGGAAAGGATACGGGGCAAAGCAGTGATGTAAATGCAGAAGTGAATAATTTGTTACTGGTGGTGACCGAGTGAGGATGGCTGAGGCAGAGGCTGCTGGGGCTCCACATCCCCAGGGAACCACAGGCATCTGTAGGGCACAAACTCTCACACTGCAATGCTGAGAGAATTCTGCAGTGAAGGAATCAGTCTCGGATCAGCGGGTAAAAAGACAGCTATCAATTTAGTTCTGCCTAAAACCAAGAAATACAGGACAGATGCACGAGAGAAAACCAGGACTGAATACTAATGGAACGGTGGTAATGGAATAAGGCCAGACAGGAAGGTTACTAAAAATAGCTCTCAGTATTATCTTCTGAAGATGGTTTCAGATTAAATAATGAAAATCATTGAATAAAAATTCAAATGGTTTTCCGACTGGAAAACAAAGGAGACAACAAACCGGCAACACTGATGGACAACAACATTCCTATTAACTCAGGAATGAAGATTTACAAATCTGAGGATCATCCCACACCTATGCGAAATTTCAACAACCAATGGTCTCTAACTTGTTCACTTACAGCAACTCCTGGAAGAAAAAAGGAAATACAATAAAGCATTATAAAATTCTAGGAACTCTAGTAACAGCTCATTTTGCATTATCTGGATCATAACCTGCTGGGAAAGCAGACAATTAATACTCTGCAAATAAGACTGGGTGCTGTTTTATTGCAGGCTGCTGTTCTAATTGTCCTTGCTGCCAGAGCAATCATTCATATTGGAAAGCACTTAGCCCAAGACTAAGAAAGAGACAGTTGCTCTCCTAAAAGCTGTAAAAGATTTCTTTAATACATTTCTTTTAAACAAGTACTTGGAGGAGCTAATGTGAAGCAGATGTTTTCGAATCACCCCAGAGAATACAAAAAGACCTATTTCACCATTATTTATATGAAATACAATACTACCCAAGCCAAAAGCTGGTAATAAAATTTTCCCACAGGATTCCTGTTGACATGATCTTACCCTAAATTATACAATAATTTAATTTTCATAAATTAAGCAGGTACACAAATTTGCTGGAAGACAATAGTAAGACACTAAAGCACCTTTGAAAAACTAACAGGTTTCCTACACAAGTTTCCAAGTTGCAATGGTTTCCATAACTTCTTTGAAGAACTTCCTCAACTCAAACAATTCCAAAACTCAAAAGATATTTATTTTATATTGCCTAATAAATGGGGACTGATGTGATCCTATTCACACCAAAGAAAGTCCCAGAAGTGCCACATCCTATCCCAGGCCTTCCTTAAGTCTCCTAACTTTGCTGTCCTGTGATTAAATATAATCAGATAGTGAGCGGAAAATGCTAAAGCTACTTGTAAGGCTGGACTCGGTGGGAAATCTAATAGCAAAGCAAGGCCTGGAGAAGTTGATGTGAAAGAAATACATCAGCAGTGGTTTGAGGCAGTTCTACATGAGCACTTGTACAGAATGCTACTTTTTTGTTAAAACGTGGTAGTTTCAGGTGAGGGAATTGCCAAGCCAGGGAGTTTCTCCATAGGAGCACCATGAAATTTGGAAATTCTGTGTGGAAGAAGCAGATGCTCCCTTGCAGCCTGAATAAGCACACAAACCAGGCACAGGGAGCTGCGCCATGGAAGGAAGCCAAGACCAGCTCTAGGGACACAATGACCTCGCCCTCCTTTCCAGTCCTGCTGAGCACGTCTGAGGAGCAGACAACCAAACCCAGGAAGTATCCTTTAAGAACAGGATGAACAAAGTAGTATCCTTTAAGAACAGGATGAACAAAGTAGTATCCTTTAAGAACAGGCACAACAGTGAATGACTGCACCTCCCATATCAATCAGCTGGAACAGCTTTTTTTTTGTACTCAGGAGTCTGTAAACAAATGACAGTAACTTCTTGCTGTGTCAGAAGGCACTGCTGCTCACAGAGCTGGGGTTCTGCAATTGTTTAGTAAGCCCTCATCAGGAAAGAGATTTGGACCAGATTTGAACTTGAATTTTTGTTTAGAAAAAACCAGAGAGCAAGCGATTTCTAAGTGCAGCACTGAAGCACAGAGCACAACACCCATATTCTACAAACCTTTACAGAAGCACTAGAAAAGAAAACCCTTTCTCTCCATTTCCAACAAGCAGAGAAACAGCTATTGTTAAAATGGTGTAAACACTTAAATGTTCTGTGTCTGGGAGAATGGAAAGGCTTCAGCTGGGATATGGTAACTCCAGCATGCAAGAGAAATACACCATTGCCAGGTAATTATTTATGATGCAATGTTTTATTTTGTCATTTGAGGGGTATTAGTGCAACCCAGAAGAGTGATTGCTGCTATGTGACTGCAGAAAAGTTCATATGATGATCACAGCTTTGTTTTTTATTGTTTTCTGCTTATTAAGAAAGAAAAAAAATACCCTCTTTTCTGTTAGACATGTTTTTCAGCTAAAAATATGAAAACCAAAATGACACTTCAATTCTGAGATTAATGGCTGTGTATTTTTGAATAATCAATTCTGAATTTAAATCTGAATATCTCAATGCATTATTTATATTTACGCAACTATTTGAAAAATACTCCCTCACTCCTATCCTAGAACTTTCCTAAAGCCAAGGAAAGCAATATTTCAGAAAACTACTCTGTACTTCTAATAAAGAGATATTTCCATATGAAAGACCCATGCAACAACTACAATCACAACAGAACAGATTGTTTTAAGGAACTATTAGTTATGTTATAGGAAAAAAATAATTAAAAAGTTGGCCTTAGAGCTAAATAAGCAAGAAGTTTTCTTTTAAGGATGACAGAGCAGTTTATTACAGCAGTCTACAGTAATTATTCTTGCATACAGAGGTGCTGCTGACAAGCCAACAGTGAGAGGCACTGAACAACTGGACAAACAATTATTTACATTCCTAAACATCTGCTACCTATTGCATTTCATAAAATATCTGCATTTTTACTTCTCTCAGTTCTCTTTGTCTGAAATACTATGATCCTTTGAATTATTGTTTCCACTATATATGAAAACTTTAAAATTAGGTTGAGGCAGATATCAACATGCTTTTTGTCCTTAGGAGCTCTAAGCAAAACACATCACCTCGTGGAATCAAGGATAACTGGGTACACCAAGTCAGTCACAGGATGATTTCAGCAATGGTCATTAGGAGATATAATCAGAAGCATTTAAGTCTTTATTTCCCCTGACTAAAGATGAACACGGGGCTTCTACAACCTGGTGGAAAAGTAGAAAAATTCATAGATACAGTTAAACAGAACTTTGATTTTAGAACTTAATTATTCAAAATACTCCAAAAGAGTATATGCATTGTGATTACCTTGGGACTTGCTGTGCTACCTCAAAAACAGATGCTAAATTGAGAGCATTAATTACAAAAAAGTGCCCACTAAATCAGACCTGATGCTACAGAGCAGTTGTTACTGACGTTCCTGCTAGTTTAAAAGAGAAAAGCACCTTCCTAGCAAGCAAATCATATTCTGTGCATGATTGAACTTAACACCTTAGCACCACTCACTAGCAATAAAATCAAGCAGTTCCATTGCCCTTCCTCCTTTGCTGCTTTACAACTGGTTTCAGTCAGGGTCATAGGGTGCCCTTGTACAGTGCATTAGGAAAGGCTACTCTCAAATTAGGATGTAATTGAATCACAGCTCTCTGTCAGGCAGTGACAGCTCCCTCAAGTCTCACTTGAAGAGCAGGAAAGCAATGGGAAGAGGAAACAACAATAAAGAAAGAAAACTACTTGAAAGGGTTTATAAGAAAAAAAACCAAAGTAACAAAAACAAGACACTCAAAGATAGACATTCTCAGAATTTTGAGTCAGAAAACCTCTTCCTGCAGTCCATACATGCACATTGTTTTTCCACTTTTTCTGGTCTTAACAATGCTGGCATTTTCAGAACCACTAATCCTACTGACACTACAGCACAGCTTTCTTATAAACTGAGCCTAAGGATTTTCCACAACCACAGGGCAGGAAGTAGCTGACAACATTTAATCAGGCAATATGTACTGCAAATGGAAAACACAGATTTAGAGGAAAAAAATTAATCAGCTACTAAGTGTTAGATGAGAAGTCGCTCATTTCAGCAGCAGCCAAAATCACGTTTCTGTCTTTCCACTAAGCTGTGTTATGAATGTGATTCTATCTGTCCAATTTAACAAACAACAAAATTAAATTTAGCAGCAATTTTTAATTCAGCAGTTTTATATAAATGAATATTATCAAGTATTTTATGAAGCATATACAATATTTGGCAATAAGTAATTTAAGTATAATTTAGGTTCATATAAAGCATAAGCAAAACTGACCAGGGTACGGGGAGGGCTCCTCACCCTGCCTCACGTACAAAGCGGTTTACACCAAAATCCATGTTTATATACTATATGCTAATACATATTCATCAGTGTTCCTGTAACTCTCCTCCTACTTTTGATTCCTAAAATCTACATCACTATCTTGCATTGCAGATGCTCTACTGGTATTTGGGGCTCTTCCAACCCTTTCGGAGGTCTTCTTTCCAAGGAAGCCTCTTCTCTTCGTCATTGTCCGCTGGGTGACCCTTCAGGTGAAACACGAGCACTAAGCTTTGGATTACATAATCAAGCATATGTCCTAAAAATAAACTGAATTATTTCATAAAAAGGCCTAATTCAAGCTGTGTACCTGGAGTTGTCCCAAGTTGGCAAACTCTTCTTGGAGGGTCTGTCTATTTCAATCCTACATCCTGTATCTCCCTAAATTGAGAATCATCTCAAGGCCAAAGTCTTATTTTGAGACCCTAATTATTTGCATCCTGTGTTTAACTACTCTCTGCTAACATCTGCAGGAAGAGTCCACCTGTTTTGTCTCACTATTCTCTGTCCCTGTATTGCTTTATAACAATTATTTCCTATTGATATGGTTACAATATTGCTAATATTGTTACGGCTTAGTTAGCACAAATCAGATTCATTTATCACAGCTGCATTCTGGAATGCAACATCTTTAAAGTACAGTTACACTGCAAAAATCCAACACATATAGGAAAAACAATGACTGAGACAGATCACACCTTTCCATCCCACAGAATGCCGACCTGCTTTGTAAAATCAGTCGTACCACTTGAATGAAATGCATTTTCCCATCTAGAAACTGCACAGCACAGAATAACAAGGGAGCAAAAGGAAGTTCTGGCACAGGACATTCGGACCCAGTGTTTTGTTTACACACAGCAGGACTGACTGGACTAAGAGGCTAGTAGCAAAAAATATCAAATAAAGGCCCTTCTCCCTTAATTTATCTATCCAGCCTTTCTTTATCACTGATAAATTACTTAAAGAAGGACTTCCAATACTCCAGGAAGTTTGTGTGTATTTCTTTCAACATACTGCACAAGTCACAGTAGCCTATGAAAAAAAACTGACTCATGATGTGATTTTTCTGTCTACTAAATAGAAAAGTGAAGCTTCTTCCAGCATTGTTATCTATTCCACTGCTCATAGCAGGTTCTGAACCTTCTGGAAATGAAATAGTATCAATATAAAGATGCTTAAAAGCATAAATCTGATTGTGTTTCTCTAGTTAATTGGCAGCAGCAGAAAAAACTGTTCTCATAATTATACACAGTCTGGTTTTAAGCCAGTTCTAGACACAAAACCTTGCAAAACAGCTGCTAGAATTAAAGCCACTTCAAGTCAGTCTGTTGCTGTCACTGATCTTGGCATCCTCCAGATGACCAGCTAAAGGTGTACCTTTCCAACACATCTGTACAGCAAACAAATCTTTCTGTCCACCTTTAGTTGTGGCTTCATGTCATACACCTGAAAGACTCCAAAGACATTTAATGACTCCTCAAATTGAGTCCTTCATTCTTTAGTCTTCCCACTCTGTAAGGCAGAGGTCCATCTCTTCAACTAGTATTTTTTCTTTACACATTTCTCCAGCTACAAAGAGCCATTCTTCTGCCTCCCTCCTGCTGGCTTCCCACTGCAGCCTCCCCTCCAGTCCTTCCAAGCACACTTCTATCAGCCTCCTCTCTCCCAGGAACACAGAAACTTTCCTCCTAACATAGCCTCAATCTCCCCTTATTTCCAGTCACTCTAAATCCTCCTCCTTAAGTAAAAATGGTATCCTCAAAAGAGGTCCTTCCCTTATCTTCTACAGGTATTTATGCTTGATTTTATCAAGCTGAAGGACCTGGCAGTCACTCGAGCAAGAAATGACAGGGACACAAGAGCATACCTGCTTGAAGATCCTTTCCTATCAGCTCTGTCATCCCCTTATCTCTTCCAGAACCTGGGAGTGGACAAGTCCCAGCACAATTTCCAAGGGTAACCCAGGGAAAGGTCAAAGATCCATTAATGGTCTGTGCTCAGTGCGCCCACACTGCGGAGGGACAAACCATGGCACTGCACCCAAAGCGCAAAGCAGGGAAGGAATCGTCATGGTGGCACACAAAGGTTCAGTCCCAACACAGAAATGAGCAGAGGAAGAAACAGTGCAGGTCACATTTCCAGTTTGAAGGGAAAAGCACTTCCTCACCCACTGCCCCCTGGGCAGCTCCCAGTTTTCCTCATGCAGACACACTGTACAGCTTGCTCCCGTCTTTAACTTCTTTCTTCGGAGGAAATCACAGACCCAACTTCACACCCAGCCACCCCAAAGGGATTCTGAGCTCCTAGCACACCAACTGAATGGCATATTTGACAACTCCCACTGCTCTGGATGCACATGGAAATCAGTTCCCTCCAGCACAGCCCTCTGGGCTCCCCTCTGCAAGCCCCAGCTACCACAGCAAAATAAGGCATCCACGAAGCCCTGTTCATATTCACCAGATGAACATTTCATCAACTAAAACTCAAATGAACCAAACTCAGGGAATAACTATTTTTATAAACAGGAAATTACCATAATCTCCAGTTACAAAATCAGGATTACTCTCAATTAATTAATATTTTGTGCTAAACACTCAATGCCTTTACATGTCAAATGCCTTTTCAGCAGTATTGAGAATGAGATCCCTGATCGGATGAAGGTGGAATTAGAAACGAAAAAAATCCCAAACCTTAATCTTTAAAAAGCATTACTGCTTCCTAAATCCTTCTCTGGGCTAATAAATCTTTTTATCATTTCAAATATAATTTTTGTAAATACCTTATGAAAAGGTATTTGAAAATGTAAGAATATGCTTTTTATAGTTGTGCAAAACAATTCAATGCATTTGTTACTCACTTAATCTTGTAAACGTCTAGCAAAAGAGAAGGAAAATTTATCCATCTGTAAACAAAATACTTCATGAAAGGCCTTTTGATTTTTTTCATGTCCCCAAATTATCTGCATGTTTGAATGAACTGTACCTACTTACTTATAAGAAGGAACATATACAAAACTGGCCAATTTAGACAAAATATTTTTGCCCGAAATTAACAGAAATCAGTAGCTATCAGCCATAATGTACAAATTCCTTATCCAGCAATGCTGGAAAAATAATTACAGTCTCAAAAATTACTTAATAGCACATCATTTCATCCAACAGAATTCTTCACCGCTTTCTCCTTTCAGTGATGAAATGGTTTATTTGCATTTTTTCAGACCTTCTTGATCAAGAATCAATTTAATTGATTGGGAATTTAACTGAGAATTTAATTGGGAATTTAATTGAGGGAGAAAGAAAATTAGGGTTTCTTTCTGCCCATGTACCATCATAATACATATTAATCATGTTCCTATTACACAAGTAAATTATTTTTTTGTTTATTCTGTTGGATTTTCACAAATGCAATCAAAGTTAGGACTTTTGAGCACTAAAATTAATAATAGATTTCATAATGACATCTTAAGGAAAAATACACATTTTTGCCTTTTTATTTCCACATGAAGAAACTTTATTTTGGAATCCATGTGGGCTCAAGAAATCAATTTTAAAACAGATCTCCAAAGAGGCACCATTCTTTAAGTCTCAATGGTTTTGTACTAATGGTGGTGTCTGAAAGCCATTTATTCTGACTGGAGAAGATGCTCTCAAGTTCCATTTCCTCTCCCTCTCTCTGAGAGGTGAACAGAGAGAGAGACATGAGTTTTTCTAATGAAGGGATATTTGGATGCCTTCTTTAACTGAGAAAATGTGACGTTTTTCCCAGGCAGCGAGGACAGATGGGCCCAATACCCCTGAGTAAAGAAAAAAAGATGTATTTTGGCGTATGTCTCTTAGATAGAGTGAGGCAGCTGAGAACTCAAAACTGGATTTAAGGACAGAGGAATTTGTACTGAATCCTCATTACCATGGTGAGCTCCTTTACCTGCCTGGACAAGTTTAATGCCTGAGAGGAAGGCTGCAAAAATCCAACACTTCTCATAACAACTGGCACCCCATGGAACTGATATCATTTGGGCAGATCCTAAGGCCCCTTCAGAGAAACTCACCTCAACTCCTGCAAGTGAGCAGGAAGGCATTTAAACACATGAAGAGCAAATTATATCCTTTCTTTCTCTAAAATTAATGTGAAAAATTTCCAAAGGCTTCCAAAAGGGATATCTGCTCCAACCCTCAGAGTACAACAGTGGGACAGAGCTGGAAAAGAAGAAAGGGCAGGCACAGAAGAAAACTAAAGAGCAGAAAAATGCAAATGAGTGCTCAACTTTCTATCCTGAGTGTGCAGGTAAGACCCAAGCAGCTAAAAAAAAGGCAAGATGTAAGTTCTGTAGACCATGGCACAGGGAAATAGGAATGGAGATAATGTAAGGAAACCCCTAAGAACTTAACACAGAACCGTCAGACTGTTAAATAAAAATGGAAATAGAAAAATGTAAGTGGCAAGTGCAGCAGATGAAACAACAGAAATCTTAAAATAATTTAAGAAAGACTGAAGTTGCCTACACAGCACAGTAATCCCAGTCTAGCTGACCAATTTAATAGATTAATTAGCCTTCAGGAGGCTTGTGCAGGATGTTTCTCTCACTGTTTAAGGGCACCCATAATGACTGGGAGCAGACCAACTCAGGGAGTATTTAGGACAAGGTAACTGATAATAGAAAGGCTGGCTTGGAAGTCACTACAGCTATTTTTTTAAATCTGTTCTTTTAAAGATGAATAATCATTGAAGGTAAGGCTGGAAATGCAGTAACACACCAGAAAGTCAGGAGGCCACAGAGGCAAACATGAATACAAAAGACTTCATTATGTCATAGAAGAAACATTATGTTCAGAACTATCACTGATAATAAAAACAGATTCTTAGTAGATGGCATCATGTAGGAAATGCTCCTCACACAATAACAACTATAGAGCCCTCGGTTAATAAAATTTTAAATAAAATACAAGGATAATATAATAATACCTCTGGATAAAACCAAAGGAGATAATGCATTTACAGTGATACAAGTGTAAATAGAAGGCTTCAATGCAATTAGGAACACAGCATTTTATTATTCTTTGCAAAAAGTATTAAATTATGCGGGTTACAGCTTGTTTCTAGCATTCTTATTTTCTTCAAGTATAACAAAAAAGGAGAAATCCATATTGGATGCTTGTCCCTCCTCCATTCCCTTCACAGAAAACTTCAGATTGAAAGAAGCACTTCTTTATTTTACAATGAAAACACAGTAAGGAAAATGCCTCTTGCACATGCTCACGAACAAACAGATGAAGTTATTTAAGAGCCTCTTCTAGATCGGATAAATGAGTGAAAATGAGTTCTCTATTCATGTTTTACTATTCTGTTTGGATGCCTCACGTCAGTGGCAATGCCACAGATGTTGAGGGGGAGACACAGGGAACAGGAGAAACAGCAGCAGACTGAAAATGCAGGACTGACCTCTCAAAGGGAGTCATGATTTCATTCTGTGAGTGAGAAGACAGCGAGGTTCAGACAATTGGATAGGTTGGAAAAAAGATCATTGAGTCCAGCTGTTGCCCCAGCTCTGCCAACCCACACCTGCCCTCTGTTCCCAAGTGCAACATCCATGTGGCTTTTAAAAGCCTCCAGGGCTGGAGACTCACCTGAGCAGCCCTTTCAGTGAGGAAATTATCCCTAACAGCCAGTCTAAACCTTCCCTGGCTCAGCCTGAAGCCATTTCCTCTTGTCCTAATGTGACAATTTGTCCAAAACACAAGCCATCAACTATTCTCAATTCAGAAAAAAAGGCTTTCAATGACCTTGCTTTTCTTATTTAGATTTCTTTGTCCAAGCTGCATCAAAGATGTAGCAGCAGCCCTCTCTTTCTTCATCCAGGGAATAAAATACATTTTAGTTAAGAACTGTAAACAAAACATTAATCTTCTGAAATATTTATTAAATACTCAATAGCTGTATGCCCTTTATGAACTGTCTACATAATACTTTGCATCACTTTTTATTTTTCTGATTTAAGAAGATATGTATTTTTTTTAATAGCTATATGGTACCTTGGAAGGTATTCTGCAATACAAATCTCCCATATGCTGTATCTTAGTTATTCAGACAGACCTTAAGGAAATGTGGTATGAAAACCTTGAATAATAACTTGAATAATAACTCCAATTGGTGTGTAACCACCACAGCCACGGGTGATCTCAGTGTTTTTCTGCAGCTGTTGTCCCTGCAAGGATTGCAGCTCAGGTGGAAATTCCCCATCTCGCTTCAGTACAGGCATCTGCAGTTGGTGGAACAGCTCCACAGCAGGCACCCAGCGCTGCCTGAACTGCCCTGCAGCATCCCAGGAACCCTCACGGAGCTGCAGGCAGGGAATGGATCCAAGGATAATGGCAAAGGAGAGGCTCTCAGCACGTCACAGTCTTGGCCCTGGAAACTCCCAAAGCAGCTTCCAGCTTCTACGCACAGCTCGAGCACTGAGCTGTCACCTCAGCTGCAAAGATGGATTCAGCTTCAAGTCCCTGCTTGAGCAGTGATCCTCCTGGGTTTGGAGCTGTCCCAAAGCCCAGATTTCCACATCCTGCACGAGCTGCAGCAACAACAGGGACAGCACAGAGCACAGAGCCCCGGGGCAGGGAAGGGCAGAGGCAGCGAGCCAGAGGCTGCTGCAAGAAACAGCATCTCCCCATCCCACAAATGCTGCTGCTGCAAGAAAAAGCATCTCCCCACCCCACAGCAGCCGCTCATGTCCAGTGCATGTTCTGCTTACAAGAACAGTCAAAGAGCCAAAAGAAAAACAAGATAAACATACCAGAAGTAATTTTCCCCCATCACCTGACCATTTTCCATTCCCTAGAAACAGCTCTAGCTTCAGATGTTTATTTCTCAGCAGGTTTACAGCTTGGGTAACTTGTTTTCTTAAGCCTTACTAAGACTGAGATAAATGCAGGACTTCAGGTCCCTTGCTTTGCATTGACAGAACATGATAATGTTAATTTTCTCTGCATCGCCAGATAGGTATTAAAGTTAAGATCTCTGAATTAAGGGAACACCAGCATGTAGTCTTTAATATTAATAAAGCTAATTAGGCAGAAAAAAGACTAACTTAGAGAACATTAAGGGAAAAATAAAAGGCTTTGCTGACATGTTTTCTCTGAAAATGCAAGCTGACATTTCTCATTCTGTGTGAAAAGCTTCTCATATGTTCAGGGGCTTTAGTAGCAGAATATCACAAATGTGGTAAAGACAGTGATAAATTCTCAAGGACAAGCCAGGAGCAATCTAATTTTGTTGTTTCAACCAAAACCAGCTCAATGAGTAAGCTCTCTAAGGACATGGAATATAAAGCCTTTTTTTTATTTAATGAATGCAATTCAATTTCTGCCACTGTTGGTCACCTGAGGGAATCCCAAACGATGCAAGATTTCCCCTTCTGAAAACAGTGAATAACAGGATGTGAATCTTACCTCCCTCACGCGGAAACTGCAACAGTACTGAATGCAGATCTTTCCAAATCTGGCTAAGGAAACAGAAGGGTTTGTCGTGTCTGGTTGGTTGGGTCAGGTTCCTGTGGCCTGGCTGCAGTCAGTGCCCTGTACCCAATATGACAGGAGAAAAGGTCCTGGATCAGAGCAGCACCTGCTGCTCACGAGACGTTCTGTTCCCAGCTCCTCAGGAACCACTTTGGCTTACACATGGGTTCATACTCGAAGAGGAGTGAAAGTGTCTATTGAATACAACCTTTATCAGTTGATACATTCCAACTGTAAGGAAGTTGCTTCATGATAGGATGACTTATTTGCAACTGTTAATTAACCATTCATTAGAATCACTATGCAAACCCAATAATTATACAGGGTTGGGATTTTTCCAAACCTATTCATGTTTACAGTTCAAAATATCATTAATTAGCAAGTACATCCCATTATTTAAATAGGGTTAGGGAATGTGCAGAGTAATTTTCCTTAATACATTCTCCCAGCTTTTTTGCCTCAAGAAATCTATCAAGTGTTAATTGCTGGGTTTTATGTATGCAAGACTGCTCAGGAACACTGAACATACTCTGAGAATTTCATCAGTCTATGCACCCCTCTTTAGTTATTTTACAACTCTGCAAACATGTTTTATAATTTTTCCAAAATATCTTTTTCTTATGAATTCCACAATGCAATGAAATGGGACATTACAGATAACACACAAATTATTACTCTCTTACACAACAATTTACAAAACTTCACCTTTACTTTTCTCTCCTCATATATGAGAGTTCTTCATGCTTTGTGTCTCCTATCCACATCATTCATGTTTTATCCCTGCTTTAAAACTGATTGCTTCATCAAACGACCTGTTTCTGACTTCAATGATATTCAAAGGAAAAAAAAAAAAAGGCACCAAGTACCAATTTTTTTTAGTATAGAGGATCTCTCATCTACTACTAAAATTCTGTCCCATCTCAGATCTCATTACAAAATAGCCTCTTTCCCAGGAGATCAAAAAACTTTTCAGAACCACTTACAGACTAAAACAGAAAGGTATTTCCCAAAACAGAAGGAATTCATCAGTCTGACCTGAACTTGCACATGACAAGTTTGCAAATGTGAAAATGGACTGCAAGTTCTCATAACTAAATAATTTGTCAAAACTCTTATTTTAGGTTTCATCTAAAACACTTTTCAGAATTATACACACACACAATGAGTTCCTGTTGTTTGTTCCCACATCTCATGCTCTAATAGTCCATCCAAACGCTTGGCAGCCAGATACTATTCATTTTTCATGCCTACTATTCATTTTCCACAGCAGTATTGATTCTGAAATAATGCACTTCATTTATGTTTACTCCTAATTCTACAACAGAGTAAGCAAAGAAAAGTAAAGCCTGTATCTAACAAAGCTTTGTTCACCACTGGTTATTGGTGTTTGAAAACAGTTATAAAATGTTGATGATCTCTTGTGCTAGTATTAACTAAACACTGATAAATTATTTTATTTGAAGGTAAACAGCCTCCCGGGAAAAATTGTTCCTGATTCTTCTGTGACAGTCCAGCAGGATTCATAATACTGCTGCTACCAGACATGCTGGTAGGTGGCAAGAGTGTAGTAGAGTGTGTAACATTTACTGTCCCACGAGGTCACTGGTGCTGTGCATCAGGAATTACCTCTGTCTGTGCAGATCACAGATCTGCTGCACACTTCAGGGAAAGCTACAAACGTAGCTGTGATGGGGATCTCCAAACAGACTGATGCCAATTCCAGCTCAGTTGAAAAACTGAATTTGAGGAATTTTTAGAGGACTAATTATCATGTGAAAATGGGAAACACGTAAGGCTTTTTTTTGTTTTTTTACAACTGAAAGAATGGATATTTCATATTTCACATCAACGTTCAGAAATGAATAATCACAAAAGAAATCAAACTGTTGTGGACAGCTGTAATCATTTCTACAGCAAGCTACTACATTTCAAATGCCCACACTCACTGAAAAGAGATAAAACAGGAGAAAAAATATTTACTTAACACTATGAAAGAATATACATAACATATACCTAACATATATACATAACCTATATGAAAGCATAGAAAATGAAATTTGGCAAGCCATCAAACATCACTACAGTGATCTTCCCTATGAGGAGGATCTCACAGCTCTGGTGTTGGTATTTCATCATCAATCAAAAAACAAGAGCCCTGGGGGGTGGGGGGGAAAAAAAAAACCCAAAAAACACAAAAACAAAACTAAAAAAAACCCCCAAAAACCTAAATAAGAAAAGACCAAACAAACAAAAAAAACCCCCACCAAACATACACCCACACCAGGAATAAAAAAGGTAGAGTTTGTATCTGTATCCTTGGTATCTATTCCAAGCGGTGCTCTAGGAGAGTATTTCTCTCCAGATACATCAGGAGCTGCACCGTGCACGCAGAGCTCACACAGGAATTCTGAAAATAACCTGTCCCGTGTTCACTTCTGCAGCAACTGAATGAATGAGGCGCATCCTCTGCATTGTGGGTGTTGAGAAATTAGAACAAGTCCGATTGCTACAGCATAATTGGATTGCAGCGGCTGGCAGAGTAATAAAAACCCATTAATTACGTGATCAGACTATGTCACAGGCAGAGAAGTGCCTGTCCACTGCAGCCTTGCCAACCTCTGGTAGTCATTTCTCATGTCTCGCTCAGACTCTTTTTGCATTCTGCTGCCTGCTAAAGCATTTTGGTTACAAATCTCTCCAGCAGTTATCTGAGGGTACTCTGCTTGATTACAGACTCAACAGGCAGCACCAGAAAAACTTCTTTATCAGGTCACCTAATGAACTTGAGGGATGTTGTTCTTGAGGAAAGCATAACTTGACTGAACAGCACCAAAATAAAATCCAGCCAAACTGAGTCTCCAATTAGTTTTAAAAAGACCCAAAGCTGCACTGCAGAAAAAGCTATCTTTATGAAGGTAATCAAAATTAATTTAGTAAATGCCAGAACACCATTTGAAAGTGTGAAATGACTGTGTTCCTTTTATTAGTCTCTCTAACCTCACTAAGCATTTAGGTCTCTTTCCATATCTAAATTAGAATTCAAGTGCAAGACATTCACTTTCCATTAATGTCTCGTGCTCTCCTAGCAGAAAAAGAAATATAAAGTAATAGAATGTTAAGGCTGTACCATTCCAGAATAGAAAAAAATAGCTATTAATAAAAGCTTTAGCAGACAATTCAAAATATGGTAAACATATGACTGATAACAAGTTCTACCAATTACTGTATTCACTTTACTCAAGGATTTTATTTCACAGCTTTACCTCTATTATTTTTTTTTTAATCTCCTGGTACAGAGTCCTCACAGTCACTGTCATTTCAGAAGGGAAAGTAGCCTTGAAGACACACACCCACATAATGTCAGCTGTTGGTGTCAGGCCAAATAAAAAAAAAAAAATCCAGAATTTCACTCTTTGTTTGCAGGAAACATCCAGACCCTACTCAACAATTCAAACATGATACCTGCATTGACGTTGGTTAAAGTACCTGATTAAAATAAAACTGATTAAAGCTGTGCAAACTAAGAATAAAAGTGGGAACTGTCTCTTCCAAAGCAGATTTAGGGACATGCTGTCACACTCTATTTATGTTTCAGACTCTGTTACTGTGCCTGTAAGTTATATCTGGATGCAATTTTGCTTTAAGATAACTCTCACTAAACTCAGATTTAGTGGTTTAGGCTCTTTTTGATCACAAGTTCTTGGGAAGGTTTAAACCTCAAAAACCACTCTTAATTCGATGGTCTGAGCTCCTTTTCTGTTGCTGGGGGAGGTATTATCCCATAACTGCTCATCAAGAGCTTCAACCTACACCCTGCTGGAATTGCCCGACTGAATCCCACGGGAGTTTCTCCCTGTTTGCAGCTGATCCTGGCCAGCCTTGGTGGACCTGTCCATGCTACAACTGAGCAGCCAAAAGTTCCTAAAACTACTGATCCTCTAAGAGCCAGAGCTGCAGGGCTGGGCACAGCTCTGTGTGACAGCAAGGCTACTGGTATGTTTATTATTTCTTTTTATTTATGGTTATTTTACACTCTGCATTTCCCCCCAGCTTGTCAGTAACTTTCCCAAAGACAGGGAGACACCTCAGGTATTAAAACAATGATGAAAGTCAGAAGTGTACGCCAGCAAAATTACCTTTAACAAAGAGTTCAAGGAGCCATTTGTGAATGGGGGTTTCACTGTCTAGCAACTAACACATATGTAAAGGTGAATTATAATAAATCCTTTATACTTTCCACGGCACCCTAGCAGGCACAGAAAATAAGCATAGTTAATATGCAGTTTTATGATACATTTCAAAGAATTCCTAATGATCCCACACTCAACATTAACTAAACTAAGGTTAGGCAGGGCTAACCTTATGAAAAGACTTTTTTTTGCCATCATATAATAAAGAATAAAACTTGTAGTGAACATTTAGCTTTCACCTCTGTTCAATCTTTCATCATGCAAAAGGCATTAACACCTAGAAGCTAAGGTCATGTAAAACACCGAGAACACTTACGAAAACCCCCAAACTTTCAGAAAGACAGTTTAGACTGATTTGTTTCAAAATCGATCAATTTAGAAACAAATACTAATTAGAAATTTAGAAAACTTTTAATTTGGGGGGTAAATCAGGGTCATAACTGAACACTGGTAGATTATTTTAAATAAAGCATTTTAGCCCTCAGAAATGCAGCTCTTGCATTCAGGATTAATAAACACGTAAAGCCACGTGTTTTCTTAGAGACTAAAAAATGAGAAAGAATTTGTCACAGTTTTAGTGGCTGTACACTCCCAGTGTATTCAGTGCAAGGTTTGTGTACACAAGATTTATTTCCACCCTTCTTTGTCCTCCTCTCCCATCAATCCCTGCCACTGTAAGATATGACAGCACTTTCTGAAACACAAACTAACTTCAGCTCTGAGCACAGGGAATGGCTCACTCCTGTTTTAGGAAGGGAAACAGAAAATCCATAACTTTCAAATACTGTATATACAAGGGGAACAAAATCTAATTCAACTTAACTTTAAGTTTTGACCCCATCTCCCACTGATGCCTCCCTTAAGCTGAACAAATCAAAATAGAGCTGTGAACCTCTCTGGATCAGTACAATAAGTCAGGGCAGGGTCACCCAGCAGTCTCTCCTTGCAGTCCAGTGTCTATCACAACAGACCTGCTCCCTTGAAGATCCAATACTCCACAGCTGCCATCACATTTTCAGCTGGCCCCTTCACGATTTGCAGTGGTGTGACAGGAAAGAATAGGTTAGATACACCCAAACCAACAGCACTGATAGATCCTGTGTTCAGCCCCTTAGAGAAAATGTAATTCGATTCTTAAAAATATTTGTAAATTAACAGAATGAATGTCGAAGATTTGAAGTTTTAAATTTTTAATCAAAATTACAGAAATAATTTCTACTGGTATCTTTCCAGCAAGAGACCTTGACTCTTAATGACTGAATCCTGTCACAAAAGCCACAAGCACTCTGAAAGCTTATTTCAGTCTCCTGTTCTGCTGAGTAATTATAACATCCAAGATTTGTAAATTATACTCTTATTAACACTTAAAACTGTTGATGGAATACAGAAAATGAAACGGCAAAGAATCATATGGGCTGTGTGTAAGTAGACTGGGAGGTGAGATCAGTGGTGTTGGCTCACGGGCTCTTCTCCTGCTGGAGTGATCGCCAACGCTCACCCAGTCTTTGAACAGGCTCCTTCTGCCCTTTCCTCGCAGGGAACACTTAAGTCTCTCATATCTGAAGTAATTTATTCAGCTCAGCTATCAAAGCTGCACTCACAAATGTCTTCATGTGGCTCTAAAGGTCAAAACTGTGTCTCTCCAGCTCAGGTCACTCTAGCTGCTCTTATATTGCAAATTAAGTTTAAAGAAAACTGAGTTTCCTCTCATGAAAGAATGAGAACTAGTTAATTTCATCACTGACAGCAGTACCAGATGTAGGACAAATAGCAAACAGCAGCACTTTACAAAATGTGACATTCACCTCTCTTCCCAAAGATCATTTCTGGTGGTAAAGAAATATTCTGTATCAAGTAACCTTCTTATGCCACATAAACAAAGCTGAAATAAATTGAAATTTTTCTCACTTAAAGAAAATATTTATCAACATTATATGAAAATATTTCCACACTCTAATTCATGGAGTCTCTCACGCAATCTTTTACTTAGAGCACTTCAATTTTTTGCCCTTGATTATAAATTATAAACTAGTAGACCATGTGAACTAAGTGCTCCTTCCTTCTCAGAGAAAATAAACCTGAATAATTAATTACCAAAACCCTACCCAGTTGTTTCTGCAGCAGTAACATCCTGGGCAAATTCAAAATTTTTCAAACTCATTATTTCATAATCTAGACTTCAGCCAGAATCCAACTCTTTAGCTGTCTTTAGCTGTCAAAGAATGATTTGTTCCATCTTCTCCAGATGAGCCTTCCTCTCTTCATAAATATTGATTAGAGAAACAGCTTAGAGACAATTTCTAGGCAGCTCAAGTTCATAAAATGGGTTTGTGCTGCAAGGTGCTGCCTAGGACTGCATGCCGTGTGCAGCTTTGGCTGCAAAAGGCTCAGCAGGCAAGGCAATAATTTCAGGATCTGCAAGCCTGCTGGTTTGAGATTAATTGACGTTTTGGTGGGCAGGAAATAAGCACCCACGGAAATGATGTTTGCTTGAGAATTTTCCCTGGGCCCAGTGTAAACCAACTGTGGGACATTTTTAAGGACAGACAGGGAAAGGGGCCAATCAAATGTGAAAGATGCCTCTGTAGGATACACATTTTGGGACAAGATTGCCAGGAAACCCTCTGTTTCCTTCCCACATTTAACAGGTAGGGATGTGCTGTTGCTCCAGCCTGGCTCACCCACCATGGCCTGCAGAGGGCTACAGGGGGCTGGGCTGGCCAGGCTGGGGGAGCCCCTTCTGCAGGAACCTGTCCTGCTAGAGGGGGAGAGGATGAGGAGGATCATCCCCTACACCCCAGCGTGGAGCTGAGAGATCTTAGCCTCCCACTCCTCTACTCCAGCCTTGAGCTGAAACAGCCAAGGACATTTTCATCATAACATGCCTCACAGCTGTAGCTGCTGGCAGAGGTCCCAGATTTGAACTTTTTCTTGCCCAGATGGACTTCTTAAAGCATGAATTCTGCTCAAAGGAGAGGGAGCAGACTGAAAGATGTAAGAGACACGGCCTGAGACCGGATGTCACGAAAGACAGAAAACAATCCGAGGTGGGAAGGAAGATTGAAGGAGTTGCCTGGTTGGCATGGACTTCTCTTGCAAAGCTATAGAGAATGGACTAAATGCTTTTATAACATGTGGAATGCTTTTAGGGGGATGCGAGCCTAGTCAAGTGGGGAGTGCTGATGTAGCACTGATTTAATGAGGTCCCCGGCCCAGGAACGAGAAGATGACATCAGTTTCCTGAGATGAAGAGGAAACAGATGAAAAGAACCCTTGTTCTGGACTAGGAGAAGGCATCCTTAAAGTTCACCCTAATAAGCTGATACGGCCCATGAGCGGCTGTGAGAGAGCTGTCTCATGGGAGGAGCTTCGCAATGGCAAATCTCCCTGGGCAGCCATTTGTGAAGTGTGTGGCCACAAGTGGACTGGTATCTTGGTATGCAAGAGAGACTCTGCTCTTCCTTGATGAATTAGGGAATGATTGTTCAAGGGGTGGTCACTGACTGAAAATCCTAGGTTTTGTCTCTTCATGATGTCAGTGGGAAAGTGAACAGTTGCTGAGGAGAGGAGGAATGCTTTGAAGGTTTCATTCTGGTTCTTGTTTTTCCTTCCTTCTTAGTCAATAAAGTTTTTTCTATACTTTAAGTTTGAGTTGGCTGTGCTCCTTTTTTGGTCTTCTCATCTCACAGCAGAATTTGAAGAACATATATTCTCATGGGTGCACTGGCACTTGGCTAGTGCCAAACCCATTGGAAAGGCAGGAGCGCAGTGCTGACTACAACACTGAAGTTCTCAGCTGAACAGACCTCCTCCCTCCAGAAATGCTGGAGCCCATGGGCAATTCCAACTAGCAGCCAGCCCAACAAGCAGTGGCTGCTGCAGCCCACAGGACCAGGGCAGTCAAACTGGTGTATTAGCACACTCACTCTGCACTGCTGGCTGTTAAGAGTTAAACCTTTCCAGTTACATCAGCACACACTCAACTCCGTCCTCGGAAAAAAAGAACTCAAATGATCATTCCACTCTTACCAGGACACTGTTTTGCCATGGAGAAAACGAACTGCTGAGGAAAGCATGCATTTGATCCTGAAGCATTACACATATGCTACATTGAGCATTGGAAAGTTTGAGATTTTACATACAAACTGGGGGCTAAGAGTTCCAATTACACTTTTCCTGTATTACAACCCTGATCTTATTTCTGCATCATATAGTTACTTCCACTGACCCAACTGCTTAAAAAGCCTCCTACCCTATCCACTTAGTAGGAGTTTTTAACTCACTGGAAAACTTCCTTACTGATTTAGCCACTGATTGTTACAGTTAAGATTTTTACTTTCTCCCAGTAAATACCCTGATTCCACAGAAGAGTTGTGTCTGATGTCACAAATAATAATCTGCATTGGAAGGGAGCCCTCTCACGTGAGGGACTGCACCCACACTGTCATTAGTACCAACTCAGCTCATCTTATCTTCACTGTCCACCTCATGGACTTGGACTCCTTAATTCTGCCTTTACAGACCTCAGCATCAGGAGCACAACTGCACGAATGCTATCTGGCAATGCTGCTTCACAGCTCCAGAGAACAAGTTTTAGGACTAACTGTTTAATACCACTGCCAGAAAAATGTATTTCGGAAGAATGAAAACCCAGCTGTGTTGGGTGCTGCTCAAGGACCAGCTAAAAGCAGAAATAATCCCATGAAAAACAATGAGGTAATTTACAGTTTCTTGAACTAAGACTGGCATATCCAGAACACCTGAGCCCCAAGAAATGATCATAAAAACACAGACATGCAATAGGCACTGCTCAGACATTGCCGGTTCTACCTAAACCGTTTAAATTCAAGTGCACGTCATCTGGGCTAACTACATAGTGGAAATACATACAGCGGAGAGAACAAACTTTTTTTTCCTTCCTATTATGAAACTACACTCCCACAAGTTTCACTTCTCTTTCCCACTATCTTCACTATCTTTGCACCCCTGCATACTCTGTATTTACACCTCAGCTCATCTCCACGATGAGGACAATGATACTCTGTTGCTATTTTACAGCAGTGCTGGAACTACTGACATCAAATTGAGGAGCATTTCTGATACAAAACTTTCTGTTCTTCTTCATGACAAACATCCTTCCTGAAATTCAATTCTCCCTTCAGAAACTGCAAGTTTTGCTTGAATGAAGACTACAAGTAATCCTCCGCTGTATCACATTATATAATATAGGGCACACAGTACCTCTAGATAATTGCAGGGCAGGATAAAAATGAAGATTAATCTTTTTCATTCTGACACGAGGCAAACAACAGCTGCAGGTTTAAATTATACCATCAAATTCCACAAGACTGTAAAAGCTTATCAGTATCAACACTGATTTTCAATCTAAGTGAAGTAGTATATATTCACTGTGGCACCAAGAGACTTTCACAATTTAGGGAGAGAAGCACCTGATATCTTGTGCTTTGCTCTTACTCCTAAAGCTTCTATTCGTCAAAACTCAATTACAGTTGCCTCTGCTCCCACCTCTCCTCAAAAACCTCTTATACTGCAAGAAACGCTTCACTGACTGCAGCTTGTTAAGCGAAAGAGCACCTAAAGTACACAGATTCATATTGGGAAAGCAGCTAAACAATTACATGGGGATATTGATTACCAAAGGCATTTACTTTTATTAAAAACATTATTCAGATTTGAACACGGACTGAACATTTCACACTGTGTTCAGCCAACAGTAATGCTTCCCCTCCCAGCGGGCTGCAAGCTGAGCTGCAGCTCCATGGCATAGCCTGTGGCAGAAGAATCTAACCAAGGAATTATCCCATTTATCATCCTAAGTATGCCTCAGAACCAGTTGCATTAACATCAATATCTGCATCAAACTCCAGGTGTCACCACAAATTCTCAGGAAATGAGCAATGTCAGAGCTGCCCTGGTAGAAATCAATGGGATATTACTTCCATCCTGCCCTCCCTTCAGGATCCTGGCCAGATGAAGAAATATCTGTGTTTGATCCTTATACTTAGAGAGGGCCCCAGCTGACGTGATGGGCAATTGCACAGAGCTGCATGGGGAACCCTGACAACACCCAGACCAACAACTCACACTCACATCAAGCACAAAAAGAGCTCTGTGCACGTGAAAGAAGGAAAGGAAGACCCCTTGCATAGTGAGTACATTTAGATTGCTGAAAGAAAAAACAGCAAAGGTATTCTGTGAAATGTGCCATAGGAACACACAGGTGCTGCTGAACGCTGAAGTATGGCCCAGCTGTGACCAACAAAGGGAGCAAAGCTCATCTCAGAGCACAGCATTCACAGCACTGAAAGCACCCATGGCACGGTGGAGAAAAAGGACAATGGAAAAAGGAGATTCATAGGAAAGCCATCCCAAAAAGTTCATCTGAAAGCAGCCCCGAAAGCAGTGCCAGTGTACGACTTTGTGTTAGCAACACTGGAGTGTGGACACCAGCAGTGCAAAACCATCACCGAAAATAAACCTGTGCAGCACCTCTGCAAGGAACAGCTGCAGGGACTGCCAGGAGAACAAACAACAACCTGTATTCCTCTCCGACACACAAAACACTCCGGTTTTACATTCAGCATGGACAACACCCGTGTGAACTCCCCAGCCTCTTGTTCCACAACTACACACACGTGAAACAGCAAAACCAGGGAACTGGAACCTTTGCAAAGTCATTTTTTCCCTGAGGAGAAAGCATCTTTCCCACAGATTAAATGCAATTTTTGATTTAGATCTTCACATTTAGGAGCAACAGACTTCTCACTGCATTTATATTAATGCACAGATAGGAAGTTTTGTTGATTAAACATTCAGCTGCTGTTGAGCATCACCACAGCCTTATTATCTCGTGGCGGTGGCTCAGAGTGAATCTAATTCTAGCCCAGCACTAGTGCCTGTACATTTTTTCTTGACTGAATTTGCTTCTTCATACTTGTGCAAATGACTAATTTACTCAGCAGTTAAACTCCTTTGCTGACTGCAATAAGAAAAACAACAAAAGCACACGGCAGCCAGTTTAATCAAAACTAGCCCATTTTACAGGCCCTAAAACAATGGCGAGCTATGGGCAAACAGCTAGAAAGAGGAACAGCAGCTTTCAGTTTTAATTTATATACTGTGGTCAAGTGGGCTGACTTTAGTTTTTTTGTTACAATTTAGGCCTCTTCTTGAATAGTTATTTGAACTGAGATGGCATTTACTTGATAGGAAAACTGTCAGAAATACAGGAAGCTCTTCCCAGATATCATCAAACCATTTTAAAATTCAACTAAAAGAAGGCCCATGTAAACATGATACCCACTGGTTAAAGCACTGCCAGTCTGGATTGCATTCATAGTATCAGAAGGTTCTTCATAATTACCTTGGCTTTTTGTTTAGTACTATCTATTCCTAGTTAATGAAAGTTAAATTCAACAGTAGCATTCTGAGTGCAGAATAATTGTCTAAATGGGACAAAGAAATACTACTCTGCTGATATTAATGTGGGATAGAAGAGATGCCCTGTATCAGTCTGAAAAGAACCACAGACTTCTCCACTGTGTTCCTGAACTGATGCTGTATGAAACCCTGCAAACTAAATGGCACAGGAGAAGCTACAAAGAAAGCAATCAGGGATATGAGCTGTAATTTAAGGTAAAAATATTCACAGACTTAGACAAAAAGCCACAAAAGAATGTGCTGCAGAGAGATGCTTCCTCCTGCAAGCTAAAGTTGTGTCATGTTAAAAGAGATTTATTTTCAAATAAAATTTATAATACATTTTGACAAGAATGAACAGTCAAAATGGGGAACAACTTAAGAATTTTATTCTTATGAAGACTAAAATAAAGCTTTGTCCTAATTTTGTTCTGAGACCTCTTCTCTAATAAGGAGGAGTCCCTGCTGTTACACTCATGGCTTTATTATTCCCCCTTGAACTTCATTAATTTAAAAATATAAGAAATTATTGCTTAAATGGCTCACACATCATCTTAGGTCCCCTCTTCCACCTTATGAAATTTTCCCCTCTAATCTTGATTTCAGAAAAGGATGAAGGGAGGTAAAAACATTCGAGACATTATTCAGATTCTTTTTTTTTGTACATGAGTTGCAAACAATTAGACTATAATTAATGTTTGATCTGTGAGCTACTCCTAATATAACAACATGGCACTTCCATCTGAGCAGTAGCTTCTGTCACTTACTGCTTTTTCTATATTAATACTTCATGATATTTTAAAAACCCACAAAAACCACAACAAATTCAGCAGTAAAATAAAATACAAGAGAGACCAAAGAGTCACTTCAGAGCTCATTTTCTATTCATGGTGTACAGTTTAACAAATAATGTGTCTGTGTTTGATTTTATTGTGTTACTGGGTGACCTACAGAATCTCAGGAGACAGCTGAGAAGAGAGATGACCATTATTCCATCAGTGAGAAAAATCAATAAGAGTAGTTACACACTTTATGCAGTCTAAAACCTAATTCCTATAGAATTTTCAAGGAGAAGAATAAAGGACCTAAACAAACAATTCTTAACTTTCCCTAGCCAATAAAGTAAAAGAAAACTATGTTTCATTCAGAATCAAGGCCAAGAGTCTGGCTGTTATGCCTAAATAAACCAAATGCAAATACAAATAGCATCTGTATTAAAATATAGGCTTGCTTTGGGGATTTGGTGGGTGGTTTTTTTCCCCCTCTTTCAAACCATTCTTATAATTCAAACCATTCTATAATTTCACACCTATTAAAAATAACATCCTCATTTTACAGTAGCTAGAAATGCTAAACTAAAAACCTATGCAAATGGAAAGCAGAGATAAGAGCCAAAGTGTTCTGCCTGAGAAAAAAAAAAAAAAGGCAAAAACCACCCAAGCCTGCAAGCTTTTCTCCCATCTGTGTTTCCTGAGGCTCCTTCAGTTCTTTTGCTAGAGAAGAAACTTAAACATAAATTGGAGTGATATTTGTGATGCCCTGAGTAGCAATTTCCAGCCAGGGCAGAATCACTGCATGACAAGCTGCATATTCCTGCCTCGGTAAGGACAAGGCATCGCTGTCACTACACGGGATCCTGCTGTGCCACAGCGGCTCAAGTACCTCAGCAATACCTTAAGGGGACAATGAGCACACAGGAAAGAATGCCAGTCTGATGGACACTGCAACAGCACATCATAGATCAATAATTACTAGCAGCATTCACCACATTTTTCAGTTATCCTTAGAACACACAGCCACACTGTAGTTTAGTTTAAGGAACAAAGTGCAACTACTGGTATCAAAGCCTAACCAAAGAAAACCCCCTATTTTGTTTTGTTCAGATGGTGTGGGGATGTTCACAATAATGAATAATCTTTAAAAGCCCTGCAAACCAGAAAGATCTGTAAGCCTGAAGCAAACACCCCAGTGCTGAATGCATCACTGTCAGGGGCTGGGAAATCACTGACACTTGGGGCTGCCCTGCTGACTGCCCTAATTAGCAGCTGCCTCCCGGTTCTGGTCACAGGCAAAGCACACACCTTACTGCCTTAGCAGTGGCTGCTGTGGCACTCTCAGGGGGGCGACAGAGGCCCTTTCTTTGCTGACACAGACTGAGAGCATCCTCAGCCCTGTGACACAGACCTGCACAAACGCTCCAGGAGAAGATCCAGCCCTTGGACCAGGTGGTGAACAACAACCCAAGGTGCTGCTCAAACCCCCCAGCAGGCAGCAAATACAACTTCCAGCCCACCTCTGTCCGAGCTGGGAACAGGCACTGGCTCTGAGACCACTGCAGGACGGCTGCAACTGGTACCAGTAATCCCCTTTGGGTTTGGACAGGACAGGATACAAGCTACACGCTGTCTTCTTAAGGAGATCAAATAAATAAATCCGCTTTATTGTCGCTTATGGTGGCAATAAAACATAATGCAAGGGGAAAAGAATTCTTTAAGAGCCATCAGAGTCAGCAGAGGAAAAACCAGAAAAAACACCAAATGCACACAAAACCAGACAAAACCCACAAAAAACCCCACCACAAGCCAAACAACCAAAACATTGGAAAAAAATAGCAAATTGTTTCTCAGGAACAGTACATAACCCTGAGAGAAAGGAAGGGAAGAACTGTAGCCTGGGACATAAAAGCTCACAGTGCCACCACTGCCTCTCAGTCTCTACAGCCTGGGTAAAAATGCAGTTGAGTTACTGCACTTCAAAGGGATTTAAGTGCGTGCCATTAAGGACAGCTACAAATTGTAAGACGGCAAGAGGAAACAAAATTGAAATCAAGAAAAGAACCAGCTAGTCTGCGTACTTCCAAGCTAACTAAACCTTTTGGGATAGGGCATTTGAGCTGTGGAAGATATTTTCTTCTGAAGTTTTAGTGGGAAACACATTTTCATCACACTTCTCTAAACCAAGGGACTTGTTGTCTTTAACAGCAGAGCTGCGAGTGATTGATAACAGCGGTTCTACCACAAACCCAGCTGGTTTGTGACAGAATTCAGAGATGATTTTGCCCATTCACAGGAGAAAAAGGAGCCAGATGAAGCTGCGTTCTGGCTCCACACACACTGCTTGCTTTCCTTGTTCCTCACTCAGCTATACAGAGTGGAGAGATCCAGCCTGGGGACAAGGTGATTGTCACACAACGTGGCTTACCTCTCAACAAAGAGCAGCATTTAAAGTAGAAAAGGAATCACGCCTCTTCCACGAAGGATAAGCACCAAAGGAAAATAAACTTCAAGCCAAATCCTGTCCATGGAATATCACAGAGACAAGAAGGAAGCACAAGGAGCAAATCTGTGGTGTCTTATGATCAATGGCTTCTATCACTCCAATGCCACATTTGGAGGCAAATTTTAATACAGAGTCAAAAACCCATTGTGAAATACACATTTATGGGCTCCTTGAAAAAGACAGAGCACATAGTTTTGTACTGCCCTGGACACTAATCCTGATCTGGAGAATATGCACTGAAAGCCCAGTTCTGATCTCTTTACTTTCAGCTTCATTCACAAGCCACCCTGCTGACTTCAATGAAGGAAAAAAAATACAAAAAGACACTGGCTATCATAATTAAAGGGATTAGAATCTGATGCATATCAATCCCAAGAAGCCATCTGATTATAGAACAAACCATAAAAGACAGACATTAAAATTAAGTCAAAAAGCATGTCTTTTCACCAAGTCATTAAGAAATGAATAAAATGTATTTTCTGCACCTCAGCTGTTTACAGATCTTGTCGGCAAAAATTACAAATTACTATTTAAGTAGTTAACAAATGCACCATTCTCATTCACAGACACAGTGGCCTAATCAATCAATTGCTCTACAAATCCATAAAATCTACTCCTAAAATGGAAATGGAACAGCTGAACTCCACATACAATCTTTTATTCAGAATATGCAGGGTATATTCATATAAATAATACAAGGCATGCAACAAGGATACACAATATTTTTAAAGCTGTTTTTACAATTTCCTCAAGTACTCACATCATATTACAGTTCTCTTCAAGAGGTCAGCTTAAAATGGTAAACGTTTTCATGAATCAGTGTTCCAAATGCATTTTAAAAGAGTTAACAGCCTGCAAAATCCTTCTTTAGGGTAGCATTTTACAAATTACTTGACAGACAAATTTAAATTTTAACCAGCAATATATACACCTAAAGTAAGCCTAACCTTGGACCAGCTCACTTCCTTCAGTTGCTTCCATCATTTTGTTTGAGGAGTTTGAGTACAACACAAAACTGCAAAAAGCACATGCAGTGAACTTTATTCTGTTATCAGCTGCATTTGGATATGTTGGTGATGTGACTTTATAAAATCCATCTTCTCAGAAGTACCATGCTGAGAAACAGCCTCATCCACCCAATAGTGTGCATCTTCTGCTCAGAGTGCTGAGAAAGTCAACTGCCTTCTTAGTCTTTTAATAACATTTCTTCTGCCTGCAAAAGCTATTTTAATACATTCCACTTCGTTTTAATATCCTTACCAATTGTTCCATGATATTCAATATTTCTCATAGGATGCAATCGAAAATTCACTGGCATGAGTTACAAATGGCAGTAGTGGCGTCGCGTGCAAAACGTTCTGCTGAGTTAACTGCACACTCAAGAATTATGTCCCTGACTGACAGGACTTGCAGTTAAACAGATAACCTGCCCAGGTGGTCAGAATCTTGAGAAAAAGAGAAGGTCGAAAGGTCAGGGTGGGCCAAACAGCATTTTCCAGAAACGGAAAATCTGAGCCGCAAGCACAAAGCAAGACTTTCTGTTACACCATCCCAGACTCACTCAATATTCACCTCAAAGACTTCAGAAACAGGGACAATATCACAATTTCTGTCATCTTCTCCTGCACGTTACAGAACATCAGGTTAACTAAACGATGACTAAAACTGATGCAATAAAGACACTTTCCATCACATCAACAGTAACCACATCACTTGGTTAGGCAGCAATTTGTTCAAGACAAGCTTTTTGAAAATATTTACAATTTTGACATATGTAAAGATTTTTTTTTAATAAATCAACATTTTGGTTCTTTTCTAGATCTCTGAAATTGTTAAACTAAAATCTTACTCTCTAATCTTAGGAGGCTGTGAAATACGCAAACACTACATCTTTAAATTTACCTGAGTTACAAAGATGGTATCAAGAAGCCCCAGGAGACTTCAGCCCACTTCCCCATAACCTTGCACCTGAACAATTCAGAACAGGCTGCAAAAGTCTCTTGCCTGTGCTGAAGACAGGTTATTTTTAAAAACTGAAGACAAAAAAAAACTTTGCAATTTAACAGGAAAGGGAAACATTAACAGGAGAAAGAGGAAGAAAGGAAATTATAATTTCTAATTAGCTTTCCAAGCTATTCAGTGAATGTTGGTGCTCATGAATAGCAATGCATTCTAGTAATGTTACGCAAATGAAGCACTTCAGCAGATTATCCAATCCAAAAATTAATACCCTAATAAACTCAAAAAATCATTAAAATCTATTTGCCCTTATTAAAAAGGCAAAGGAAAGAAAGAACACAGAGAACTTCCCTGGAATTTGAACCAGTTCTACAAAGGTACCTGTTTACCAGAACAATTCCAGAATTGTTAGAATTCCAGAACAATTTACCAGAATTACAGAACAACTTCCTCAATTTGAAGATTTTGATACCTAAATGTTTTTGAAATACCAAGCTCAACTTCACAAAAGACAGCTGCTCAAGAATTATAGCAGTAAAAGTGAACCATTAACATACGGAAAAGGAATTTATAGCCCTAGTATAGTCAGAAACAAGTCCATATCTCCACTCCGAATGAAAAAGAAAGAAAAAGAAAACCCAAATCACTGCTACTGGTCACACTGAAGCCTGGTCTGAATACATATGAGGAACGGTCGAATCTCATGTAATTCCTGCTATAAATGCTAGGAAGACAAAACACAAATTTTCCCTTGGAATGTTATCTTCAGTGATACTTGAAAATAACATATCTGCAGCTGCATGGTCAACATAGCACGCACAGCAATTTATAAGTAATATCAAGTTAACCCAGTCAGCAGCTGATGAAAACTTATTTTAAAATCAAAAGCACAGTTTATTTTTCTCCTCCCCAGACCCAAGTCTGTAGGGTTAACAGAACATGTTAATCTCAGCAGCAGTCAGGTGTTCGGCCACACAGAAGTCTCGCTTTCATCACACACATACCAAGATATTGCAAATCACTGGAAAACCTTCTCCATAATTTCTGCCAGCACAAAGGAGCACGATCCCACATGGTTTGTAGGGTTTCCAAGCATGCCACCTACTGTGTTTCTATTCCAGGTCACAACAATGTGGAGCCTCTCTTTGTACAAAGGCTATCAAAAATGGTCAACATAATTTCTGTCAGACACTCTGAACTCCTGTGTGCAAACCTGCAGATTACCAAGGGTCTGCACACAGGGACTGACCCAACTTTGCCATAGTTAGGAGAAGGAGTCATTGATTTCCATTTGAGATGATGTGCCCCTGAAATACAAGAATGCTTCAGAATGGTGCTTCAGTAAAACCAGCACACACTTTTTCTCCAGTTTTTGTCAAATAAATACTGTATGGAAATTCCCCTGCAGCCAAAGTGTCTCCAGCTAAATCACTGCAGTGAAGAGAGCAGCAGCTTTTCAGGGTCACCCTCTCACACAACCCATTTGGATCTGTAAGCTGGCAATGACATCTCCGTCCCCTTTCTGCAATGGGATCACGGGCACTCCACATCAAACACATCTTGCAGAAAAAACACCAGTATGAGCATAGGAAGCTGCAGTCTTGTGCAATATGAGCAGTCCCTTTTTTATGAGGACCACAGGGGAACTCATGATCCTCCCAAGGCAGGTGCAATTGTTGTTGAGCCAGGTATTTTGGAAAGGCTATGAAGAACGATCCCTTTGAAGGGCAGAAGTCACTCTCAGTTTTCTGCATGCACTCTAAAGTTTGGCCAAAGCGAGTTCCCCACCTGATGGGTCATACAAAGCTGGTGGCAATTAGTTCCACTCAATAATGGGAACACCAAACGGAACAACACTTATTACTACAGAAATCAAATATCAGTTCTTCTACGTTTCAGATCAGCTCCCGCAACAACAAGCACGAACTCAGGAGCAAAGCCCTAACTTTCAAGACGTTAATTTCTACATGCCTAAGAATGTGAAAGGATACAAGTTCTATTTAATTTTATTTCTGCTTTCCAGATCTCTCAGAGACCACAGGGTGCTGAATTTTTACAGACTCACTACATACACTGATACGCATCACAAAAATATTGCCGAGTTTGCAGAGTTCATACTAAATTTTACACTTAGATCTAAGACTTGAAATTTAACTTGTAATAACAAACATGAAACCAGCTGAATTACTGCAAGCCAAACAGGAAAAACACTAAAAACTCTGTTCTTCTGTGACCAGCGCCCTTCAGTTCAGTCCCCCAGCCTCTGGAGCCTTAGAAGTACAACATTTCTCATGAGGCAGAGAAGAAGCTAAGAGTAGCATGTGATGTCCCACATGCTCCTGTCCCTTCCCTCCCCAGCGAGGAGGGACTGACACAGCTGTTAGTACTGCCCAGAATAATGCAAAATAATCCCTAAGTAGCATCCCACTGGTGCTGTTTTTCTAGGAGTTCCCACTGAGAATTTCCTTGCTCGCCTCACCTCCCCATCATCAAATTTCTCCTGCTGTGTGTGCAACAATAGCTGAGAAAGAGATCTGCACATTATCCCCAGGAAAAGCCTGCAATCAGCTCCCTGCCCACCAGGGATTACACCAGACTTCTCCAGCTCCTGGGTGATTCAACTCCCCTGTGTATTCGGCCTTCAATTTCCTCCTTTGTTCAACACACTCATTATAATCATTGCAGCAGAAAAGTGAAAAGGTCAGCAGGTCATAAATTATATCAGAGTAATTGCTTATGTGGAATACAAGGTAATTCTCTGACATGCAGTCAGCCTAAAAGAACTAGGTTAGACAAGATCTGCAAAAAGATACCTAGGAAGCATTTTGCAAAGATAAACTCAAAAAAATCTCAAAAATCCTTTACAATTATGCAAAGTCAGCACTTTGTAGAAGACATTTCAGTACAGAAAGTGGTGAACTCAAACACAGACTAAAATTAAATTTTCCTTCTATGTCCCAGTTTACGCTTCAGCTATTCTCAAGGTTTCACTAAATACACTAATCTGCCAATATTGGCAAGTCTTGCAAAAATGCATTGCGTTTTATTAGCTTCCAAAGCAACAGAAGCTGGTCTATAATTAAATTTCTATAACAGACCTTATTCCCTTGCCCTAACTTATTTTTAGAATTAGTGGTCTCAATGAGAACTGCTTCCTGAAATACAGTCAAGGCCACACACCCAAAAGTTTACAGAATTTAAGCGTTTACCCATCAATCTGAGCTCTGGAGAAGGCTCGTGGCTCAGAGCTCCTGTCCCTCTGTTGGGTTTGCAGTGCTGAAAGCACTGAAGCCTTAAAACCTCAGAACTTGATTTGCCAACCACTTTGCTTATCAAAGCACCAAACCACTTTTCCTCCTCCGTGGATCTTGCTGTAAATAAATGCTCTCTATTGTGCAAAATAAGTACACAGCCTCATTCTGTACAGAAAGCATTTATATTGTTCAGCTTCAAGTATTTTTAAAGATGGTTACGCCAAACCATGCAGGGATTTAGCTCTTCACATTCAAATGGACAGTTTGAGAAATCATTACAGCATTTTAGGATTTGTCCCCTAGTAAATTCCACTGTACATTAAATAATATATTCTCTTTGAGACTGGAAAACAAGAAAAGTTTGTACTTTGCAGAATGGAGGGGGGCAGAAGTAAATATTCCCCTTAACTTAGAAGGGAACTACCTCTTTTAAGATATCTCAAATTAAAGTACATTCTAAATAAAGGCATTATACTCAAATCTACACAGATTTAAGTTATTAAAAAGAAAACATATTGGACAAAACATCTGAACATTTTTTATTATTAGGAAATCCAACATCCAACAAACAGACTGACATTTTTGGAGGTCATGCTGTTTCCACCAAAAATATTCTCTCTCAGATATTTTTGCTGATCTTCACATGCAGCTCCCGTTCTTTTTGATTTGTGGATCCCTACAAATTTAGATAGGCAGCTGAATGGTAATACTAGCCTACCGAAAATAGACTTGTTTTTCTCAATTATTTTTTGCAGCCATTGGAACAGGCACACAGATTCCACAACACCAAAGACCACCATTAAAGGAGGAGTGCAGAGGAAGCAAAAAAAGGAAATTATTTTGGTTTCCCAAAATAAACCTCAAAATATTTCTCTTCAAAATATTTCATCTCAATAACTCTGCCTCATCTTGTGCCTTTTGCTTCAGCAAAACACTGAAATAATTGCACTTTGATAATTTTATACACACAGTCTTCATGATTTTTTTGAGGAAGAAAAAGATAGAAACCAACTACAATTGGCTTCAGTAGCCAACACTTTTCTCTTTATGACACCCAATCAAGAGTTTGAATCTGCCTTTGCCAGGTTTAAAGACCGCTATCAAAAGGCTAACTTTTTAAGGCAGTTAAGTATAAATCAGACATTTAACATCTTTCTAGTTTTCCTTTTTCAACACACATTTAAAATTCTGTTAACTAAGGAAGAAGAAATGAACTTTTAAGATCTAAGCCTGACAATAATGGCACATACCATCTGTTCAGCTGCAGCTCAGGAATTTTTAAAGTAGCTCTCATAAGGAAAAGGGAAAATCACCCTTCAAACATGATTTGTTTCTGTACAGTTTCTTCAGAACTGTCTCAATTATACCTGCCAATGCATTCTGTCCCAGACTGACCTTTGCTAGTAGCCTTTGTAAAACTAACTCCAAATTTCAGAAGCAAACATCATCTATCACACAGAAAACTGTGAGAGTTCACAAATTATTTTAACTTTGTTCCACCAACCCATATTTTACAAGCTCCTCTCATAGCCAAGAAATTCAACCCAATTACTGCAAATGTCCAAATCTGTATGGGCAAGGGTTGTAATACTTTTCCAGCCACGGTCAGACTTTGATTGCATTTCCAAGAGCCAGGTATAAGACAAAAACAACCCACTGATGACGGAAAGCCTCATCACTTACCTTGTGTCTGTAAGTTTTTGTGATTTACCTGCATGACCTTTGTGCTTCTCCCTCACATTTGAGGTAGGGTTTATTTGTTTTTTTCTTAGGGGATGAAAGACTAAATTTTCTTAGTTGCATGATTTCAGAAGCTCAGAGTTTAAGGAGAAAAAAAACCCAGTATCTGAAAAGTCATGAAGCCCTTCTAAGCTGATAATGATCAGACACATGCAATACATATATAAACACATCCACACTGTTGATAATCATGTGCATATTCAGTGAGAGGAGAATCTACACGAGAAAGAATGAGGAAATCAGTCCCAAAATGAGCAGAGTCTCTTTTTTCTCTCCTACCTTACTTACTCCAATCTGCTAGCAAATGAGTGATAGATGAATGCTGATCAAAAAGCAGAATCTTAATATTTGCAGTTGATTGCAATTTTCATCAAATTAAATAAAAGGTGTCCCACACCATTTTAACTGTCCCAAGACATGCAAAGAAGAGTAGTAGTTAATTAAACATCATTCTTAATCACTGTTCTTAGTACTATTCATATTTGGGATATGCAACTTCTAATGATTGGTCTGATTTATAACAGCAACAAGAAACAGCTCCACAAAATGAGCACATGTGAAACCTTGGGAGAGCACAGCACTGCTTGACTTCACTGCATTCCCAGGATTTACCCAGTACCAGACAGGAATTGTGGGGCTGGAATAGAGACAACTGTCCTAGGTTACAATGTAAAAATGTGCCAGAGGGTCTGTATTCTATCTCCATCTTCAGGAGCTGTTGAAACCAGGAGGGGCAGTGTTTTCCTTGCCTCCTCCCCCGGACCATCATGGGCCATTAACACCTTGCCCTATGAGTCATAGATAACTCCCTCCGGGAGCCGTTTGTGTTTAATGGGCCATTGTGAGGACCCACCCCATGACTCATACACTGACATCAGCCCATTGTGAGGATCCACCACATGACTCATAGAATTACATAATCCCATTGTGAGATGCTCCACCCAGGGGGAGGAGCCAAGCATTCCCACCTGGATATAATGTGGGAACTGGGACAGAACAAGCTGCCCTTTCCCACTGGTTTCCAGAGGACAAGAGCTACCAGACCTGTCTACAGGATCAACACTTCAGCAAGACCACCTCATCTGGACTGCTACCACCACCCTAACTAGCAGGGTATCAGGCTGTATTCTGACTCTGTCAATGGTTGTTTTTCTTTTGTACTACTGCATGTATCTTACTTTTTTCTATTAAATTGTATTTCTGAGTTAGAGTCTCACTGGTTTTGCTTTCAAACCAGCACAACAACGAGCAAACAGCCTGTTTCAACACAGGTGTTCTGACAGGCAGCACAGGGAAGAATAACCATACTTAAACCTGCAGGCTACCCATCTTCGCCAACACTTCACTCAATCGTTTTAAGCTGAAAGCACTCTGAAAAGGGGGGAAAAAAAAACCAACAAAAAACCCCACACACAAACAAAATAAAGCCACCAAGAACAGTTCTATTGGCTCAGTGAAAGCAGTTATACCACAGGAAGCTTTAAGGTGAAAGAGATTAAATCAAACATTCCTCCTGTTTGGATAAAGGCAACTGTTAGCAGACCAACATTAAAAGCTCTGAAATAACTGTTCACATTAATAGGAAAACACACAAAGGATGAAACTCTGAGTCTGCCTAGATACACTGCAAATCTCATATTGAGTGAATAAGGGTCAAAATTCCACGTACAAAGACCAAATATTTAAATAACAGCATTAACCGCTGAGAAACTGCAACTCCATGCAGAGCCATCTTTAAAATCAATACAGAGAAAAGCCACATTAAAATGAATTGTAATTCAGCACATACACTTCTACACGTCTATTCCAAAACATGTTTTTAGGTAAACTGCAAAAATCATCTTTCCTAGCTCAATACTCTTAGAATAATTTATTGGTCAACTCACTCTCCATCTGTATCTTGAGGATACTCAGACCCATAAGGGCCCAAAAAAACCTGAACCACTTTTCCAACCCCTTTAATTTCTGCCAAGCTTGAACATCTTGTACACACCCAACCTGTACCACGAAGCCAGAAGCATCAGGGATGCTGCACCACCAAGCACCATGAGAGATTTACATAAACCCAAATAATTTCTTAAAAGGTGGATTTTAAGAATCATCCATGTTCCACATAATGCAGGATTTTGGGGCAGCAAGGGGGGGTAAAACCCACTTTGATTCAATGCATCTTCAAAACGGATTTTTTTTTTAATATCAGTTACTGAGAACGACAAGTACCAAACTAACTGATGCACTGAGCTACACACATCCACAGCCTTTAGGCTAATTTTATTAAGAAGTCAGTTGAATTTTGATGCCACAGTATAATGCATAATGTTCTAACAACTTACTCAAGGTAACTCGGTCTCTTGCTCTACATCTATAAGCAATCATATCCCTCTTTATTGGAATGCACACAGCAAAGAATTGGAAGGCATTTAGAGTGAACTGTCCTAAAGTGCACTTTAGAAATCAACACTTACACATTTAAAATAGTTAGATTACACTCATTAACCTTCTTGATAGAGTAAATTTGCAGCTCATAAAAAGACAAAACACTGAAGCATTACAAGCATCCTGAACTTTGTGCTGGAAGCCCCCAGTGAGCACACCTACTGGGTGACGGGTGTTTAAAAACCAGTTGAAGAAAACTGGTTTTTAAAGAAAACTTTTAAGTGTGCAATTTGAGCAGGAGAAGGTGTGTCCAAATATAGATACAACCCTCGGAGTTCAAAACCAGTCATCTTAAAGAGGAAAAAAAAAGGATGAAACTCTGATTGCTCAGAAGCCACTGAATGGGAGGTGACAAGAGACACACCTTGGAGGGCGTTCCTGAAGTAGCACATGCTGCTTACAATTAAAATATGCTTTGGAAGCTCTTAAGTTCCCAGTCTTGGTAGCCTTCCAAGTAATGCAATTAAAATTGGTAACAATATTATTCTGATTGGCAAACGTTCTCTAACTTCATAAGAATGATTTAAATATAGTTGTCAGTCTTCTATGCTGAAATACCTGAATACTAAAGCTGCTATCAAATTCTGTCTTTTGAGACCTCTGAATTATTTCATTATCTTGACACCCAGACTTCATAATCAGACAAATCTTTTATCCTGTGAGACACAAGAATCAGTCCTCAGGAACTGCTTTTCAATCTAAACACTCTGGGAAAAAAAAAAAAAAAGGATTCCTAACTCCATTTATTGATGAAAAAAAACCCAGAAAGGTGAAATTATTTACATGTCTTNTCACTGTTTTTCAGGGGGAAAGACCAAAAAAAAAAAAAAAAAAAAAAAAAAAAAAAAAAAAAAAAAAAAGGCACAATTGCTTCACCCCCCATCTTCCAGACTAAGCACTTGCCAAACATGTAATACATATATGCCTCATGTATTTTGGATGAGTTTGAAAAGAAGATTTGATATTTTTTTTAATGTCTCCTATGAACTGATAATGAGAAGTACTGCATTATTATTTACTATAAAAAGGAATACAAAGAAACACTGAGTGATGCAGAAAATTTCAGACTCTAGGTTCTGTCCAGTGTATTCTCAAAGCTTTTCATTCACTCTCCCCCCCAGGCTGGAAGGTTTCTCTCACACAGAAGATGCTATGTCTCCCTGGGACAGCTGTTCTGCTGCTGCTGCCAGTCAAATGGCATGTACTCACACCACAGACCTGCCAAGTGGGACTGAATGTTCCATTGATTTGGAAATGGCCACAACGGCTAAGACTTCAAGTTTTGCCCAGGTAATTAATTTAATTGGAATCAAATATTCTTAGTTATTCAAATAATTGAGAAGCTTTCAGTCATACTTAAAAATTAAGACTAAAACGTTGTTTATGGTAATGAAGTTCAAATACAGTGAAATTTAAGAGGTTGATTAATTGGGTCTTCCAAGAAATTTAGGTATGCCAGCCTATTTTGGGCTTCACTGAGTAGTTTAGTAGTACATCCTAGAAAAAGATAATAAATTATTTACGAGATTGACCTTACACAGAGATTTGGGGAAACAGAAGGTGCTGCAGGTTCTATTGCGCCCTGCCTGTGACCACACAGACCTATGAATTTTGAGTATGATGGGGAAAAAACCCGAACCTCATCTTTCCACATATTCTGTTTTCCATAACTGAAGGCCACAGTTCACGCAATTTCCAGACATCATTAATGAAATTTCAATAATCCAGAAAGTGTGCCTCTCTGTCTTACTGAGCAAAGCTATCTGAAAACACTTAAATGAAAACATTTTCTGTCCAAAATGGTGATTTTTATTGGACCCTGTGATAGAGATCTCAATGTCAACAACCTGATGCAAAGCTAACAAATTGCATATGCATATTTAATACTTAAAGTCCACACACTAACCACCTCCTAAACACTCTGATGTTGCCTCATATTCTTTTTCTTTGGAAAACTTTAGGCATTTTTGTTGGGTGGTTTTTTTGGGGTTTTTTTTGCAGGGAGGGCAGGATGGCAGGTTCCCCCTTTCTATAAAGAGTAAACAATTTTTACAGCTTGGAGACATTTAGTATAAGAAATTGTTGATTTCTATTGAGTGAAAGTGAGAACCTGCACTCTTCCTGTAAGCCTTCTCCTCATCCTCACAAACATGTAGGGGAAAGGAGTGGGGGTGGAGGAGGCTTGATTTTGTTTTTAAAATGAAAAGCAGCAGAGCAAAGCTAAGTAGATGAGATGACAACTGAAATAATTCTTAGGTTGTCTTTGATCCTCTATACAACAGGATGCTCAGAGCACATGGAGAGCTTTGCACACATCACATCCTACCTCCATCTCCCGCTTCAAGGTGCTTGAATGCACCTTCAAGCCGTAAGTCCAGCTTATGGTTACAGCACCAAGCTTTGCAACTCTGTGTACAAGGTACCCACAAGATGCCTTTTAGCTTAAAACTTGCTTGCTGTAGAAAAACAGAGAGCGAGCAGAAAGCAGCACGAGGTTCTTGCCGAAATAAACCCTTTTTTTCCTCTACTGATCAGGTGGAGTAAGAAAAAGCATATCAGATATTAACTGCATACAGTGCCAAGTCATCTTACTTGATTTATTAACACTGCACTATAGTCCTTGAAAATACCCAGTTTTAAGAAACGAGGCATATAAAGTAATAAGCAAAAACTTAAAGCACTTGAACATCGAAATAAATAACCTTAAAATGCCTATTTTTAACCACCAACTACGGGGAGATTGTGGCTCCTGTTATCGAAAAATGTTCTCTGCAGCCCTCCAGTGGTCAAAGGCACAGCAAAGCCCAGAGGGAGAACGATCCCGTTTTGTCTGATGAACTGTCCGCAGGTTAAAAGACATTTACACGAAATGAAACCTCCCACGGCTGTCTAAAGGAAAGATCCTTATAAAGGAGATAATTACCTTCAATTACATTAGAAAACAAAGAGGAGGAAAGTAACTCCCCTTCATCAAAACGTTACATGTTATACGTTAATCTGCCCAGAAAACACAGCATTCCCACCAGGACACCGAGGCACGTTGGGTCAGTAACAGAAGCAGCAATTCATCTCCTACAGTCACTTTCTGCTATTCATGCACGTAAATGTAAACAAAGTCAATTAACATTTGCTGGAAAGAATCAATTTTCCTCACAAAGCCACGGCTCAAGCAGTTGGTTGGTGTTTTATTAAGAAAACAAGCACCGAAGTTTCCTCTCTCACACACGTGTTCAGAAAATAAACACCAAAGCCCCATGCAAAAATAAGAGCAACTGAAACGTTAGAAAATAATATAAAATAGACTGAGACAGAGTTCTCAAAACTAAGTTTCTAAAACTTGGGGCTCGAAAGCCAGTCCTAAACTGCATGGAAACAATACAAGGGAAAAGAAAACAAGCAGAGGCAAGAAATAGCCGACATTTGTGAGACCACAGCTCTTGGAAGGGGCACGGCTGGCTGGCTGGGAGGGCGGGCGAGAGCTCCGCAGAGCGGCACACCTGCGGCACCAGCTCTACCCGGGTCTAGGGGAACGACAGCGCTTCTCCTCCGCTCCCGGCCTGGGGGGAACAACAGCGCTTCCTTCTGCTCCCTCCGCCCAGGCTCGGCGTGCGGAGGCGCAGCCCCGGCCTGTGCCCGATGCGCGGCTCCGGCCAGAGCGGCCCCGCAGCATCACCGGCTGCACCGCCCAGCCCGGCCCGGCCCAGCCCAGCCCAGCCCGGCCCGGCCCCGCACCAGCCCGGGACGCTGGCGGC
>VXBU01003978.1:164056-178907 GCA_013400315.1 Bombycilla garrulus
GGAGAGGAAGATAACGAAGCTTTAGTGAAGAATACAAAGGGCTCTGGGAAAGGAAGACACAAGGGTGGCGGCTGGAAGAAAGGAAAGGAGAAGAAAAGATAACTGTTCAGTAAAGTTGGAAGGAAACGGAAGACCTTGGAAACCCAAGGTGGGACGAGAACATGAAATGCTTTTGTTGGAGGAAAAGGACAAATTGCATAAGTTCTGATAAAGGGGAGAAATAAACAAGTAATGGACAGGGCTTCAAACCTGTGTCTTGGAACGATGCACGAAAGCCGTTGGGTCAAGCTGTGGAGGCAAGGACAGCCGGGAGCTGAGTGGCGTGCCCCCCCCAAATTAGGCACCACCCCTGCCCAAATTAGACTCAGGTGCAACTCGTTACCAGGATTGCAGACAGCTGAGCTGTTCTAGCAGGAAAGCACCGACAAACGAGAGGACACTCACATTTCTACATTAAGATAACACATTACACTGACTGCAAGCATGAGCTCTGTGATAGCTGTGAGAGGAATTATGCAGGTAGCTTGTACTCTTCAAAGTTCCCTCCCTGCTTCAAATGCTCCCTCATCTGTGCTCTGTCCCATAAATTGCTCATCAAAGCCATCTGACTGTGGAAAAGCCAGTATTTCCAACAGAATCACTGTTCTGAGGGATTCTTGTTGATCACTGGGCTGTGGGAGCAGTGTCATTCTGACAGAACAGCATTGGGATGCTCTCCTGAAATGTTCCCTGGACACCTCATGCCAGGGGCTGACCCACAGAATGCCAAGGAACCTTTGCATCAAAGGCATCACCGTTGTTGAATAAAATCATTTGGGTTTAGGTCTCTGTCACTATTCCTCTCCATCATTTTTCTCTATGTGTAGGTTTAGAAGCATGACTCACTGAGCAAATCAGTTTGAGTAGACGGAATGGAGGATTCCCTCCTGCCCATACACACAGAAAAAAATGGGATGGGATACAAAGACAAGAACCCAAGCACTTTTCCAAACTAAAGATGTAATGGTTCATCTGCTAAGGAAGACAGATGGAAATACACATTTACTGTTATATTGCATTCAGATTAAAAAAAATTCCAAATTAAAACAGTTGGGACAAACTTCTAAAGCTCTTTTTGGCTGCTTGACTAATTAGTTATGGAATCTGCTTTCCTATAATCTCTATTGTGAGCTTGAGTAGAATAGTGTATATTAAAAACAGTGAAAATCAGAAGTAAAGTAACTCAGAATACCAGAAAACTATATAGAAAATCAAATTTTTGCCAGCATTCACTTCTTTTAAAATCTATAGAACTGTAGCTTGTTATTTTATAAATAAATAAATAAATGAGTGAATAAAATAGTGGCAAGTAGCATAAGCCTTTTTTAACACAACATCCCACTTTGTGAAAGGCAACAAATATGACCTGTGGACTAACACTCTGAAACACATATAAATATATGTATAAACACAGCATCATAATTCAGAGGAGGGTATTTTCCTACAGGAAACCAGCAAGTCTTTGAGTGAGCTAAAATTGGAAAATAATGCATTTTTAGTATGAGCCTGTTATTAACAATCCCAAATACAACTGATTTGGTGGTGGGATGTAGAGAGTAGGTTTGCAAGGCAGATGTTGTACAGGAAGAAGCATCTCCTCAGCCAACTTACAGTCTAAATAAATAACTGAAATTAACTGATAACTGAAATAAAAAGGGATAAATGCTAAAGCAAAAAAGATGAAGAGGCTTCACCAATAGATAACATCACAGTGGTGTCAGAATCAAAACCTAATTTCAGCTCTGGTACCTTAATCAAAAACTCTCCTTCTTTTTACCTGTGTTTGTTTATTGATGTGACAACCTGGGTGATCTGCAGTCTTCTTCTTGTGTGTCATGCAGGTGATGGATGTAGATGGATGGAAAGGTTTACAAACAGTAATGATGATATGGCACTGTGCAGGAATTTATAATAGACAATTGCCATTACTATTGGCAATTGAGAGAGACGCACGAACCCCGATTCATTGATCAGAATTCCTTTTACTGAGTTTTCCAAACGCTTATATACTATTCCATAGGGTTAGTAATCTCTTGTTACAGTCATCGTGTTAAACATTACAAAAGACAAAACTCATGCATTTGACAAACATTCCTTGCTTGCAGAGGACTGATCCAATCTTGTCCTTCCTGGAAGCTGGACCTGATCAACTCAGATTGTAATCTTTTAAATTTCTGGTTTTGTCTGCCAGGGCATCTTGGTTATCAGACTGGATATGCTAATTAAAATCACATTATTTTCTATAGTGATTTCCAACACATTACCTCTTCTATTTAATGCTGACTTGCAACCCAGGGTGTTCATTAACTCCTACAGCCTTCACTGGGGCTTAAGAAAGCAAGTGGAAAATCCTTTACTCATTTTATCCTTTCTTTCTAATTATCGCTTCACTGAAAGTGCGTATCCTTCAAATTTTCCTTGCATATATTTCTGACAGAACCATTACAGCAGGGAGATGTATTCTTTAGTCCCAAACAGGAGCATGCTGAAGGATTACCTCTGACCTGAGATCCATCCATTCACGTGTCTAGAACCACCACTTTCTCCTGACATGGTTTATTGGTCCTGTAAAATAGAAATTCTAAAACCGGGGGGAAGAGGTCACAGCCATGCATTCCCTGCGAATTACTGACACAGACCTGGCACCAGAGGCAGTCAATCAGGAACATCCATTTGAGTCTGGAGATGTAAAGATTATTTTTATCATAATTTCCCTAGTGTGGATTCAAGATACTGCCGGAGGATAGGATTTAACCCTGACAGGCAGAGTTTGCTTAAGAAATTTGGGTTGCTCCAAGGTTATGGTCGATCCTACCTCATCCTATATCAGGACATTTAGCTGGGAGCTTTAACTATTGGGATGTTCATGTTTTCTGAATAAAAGTCTTTAATATCAAGGTGAATATTAGATTTTCTAATTACAAAGCAGAGAGAATTTATTAGTAATATTCAGGTGTAAAGTGGGGCTACTCTGCTGTTGTGTGTTAGACTCCATTAGTTAAAAAATAACTGAAGCAACAAAAATAAAGGAAATCATAAAAGAATAATCTATTTCAACATCATAAAAGTCACTTTGTCATCCATAAAAAAGAACTCGGTCTGTAAATACACATAATTCGGATCCTATAGCAAACCCCATTGTAGCACTGGTTGTAGGATCAGGGTCTAAGGTTCAAAGTCCTTTATAATTTTATCTTAGGACGTGTTTGTTTAATACCAAAAATGGGAAGCACATAATCTGATTGGGTGCCTATAGCCACGATTCCAACAATGTTAATTTATAATTAGAAATAACCAACCAGCTAAGATACAGGAATCTAGATTTGATCATATTTAGAAGAGTTTATGTATTACCCAAGAAAATGGGAGCATATTTTCATGTTGGAGAAACAAAAGAGAAAGGAGCATAAGTGTCATTTTAAGAAGGAAAATGGATTTAAAGTGCAGCATTTTAGAGCATGCATTTTCTCTGATACATAGTTTGCTATTGCAGTCACAGGATAGAAAAATAAGTTTCCAACAGAATAGAAGTAATTTTTGGGGTTGCTGGTGAATATAAAGTAATGTTTTTGCTGTCTACCAAATGCAGCAGCCATAACAGTGATGTAATTTATGTTTCTTTCCAACCAGCATGAAGTAGGCCTAGGGACATCCCGTTTATTTGTTCTTGCTGCATGGGTTTAAACTCGCCTTGGACATCAGAGGGCATAAAAAGAATGAGGCAGCGTTTCACTACTGCTACTGCAGGGGCCATTGCCTCTGTAAAAGTTTGCAAGCATTTCCACAGACTTCTGCAGGTCAGGAGCCTTCAATAAATAAGCAGGATGGCCATCAAGCAGAACAAAACAAACAGCCTGAGAAATGAGTATAAATATAAACATTACTTCCCATATACACTGCAACTGCTAATGTGTTAATTAAACAGAAGAAAATGTGCTTAAATTATTTATTCTTAATAAATGAACCATCTGAATAATAAATATGTGTGTTATATAAGGATCAGAAAGGTTTTTAAACAAAAGGGCCTTTTGCAGAAGGAAAAATCACATGAAAGGTAGGGAGAGGGCTGTATTTGTTAAAATACCATTAAGAACCCAAAGCAAAGCCAAATAGCTGTAATGGTGGGAATTAATACTGCTGACAGGCTATTGCATTGTCCCGTACACTTTGTGCACAGTGCTGTAATTCCTGCATGAGAATACAGATGGGAGCTCTGGAAGTGTATTTAACCCTACGGTGGCTAATCAGAATAAGGGAAATGTGCACTCAGTTCTTTAGCTCTGGTGTTTGTATTCTTAACACTGAGCCCTGCTGCCTTCAAACTCTGCTCCTGTTGCATTCCTCATCTTCAAAGACATCCATCCTGCTTTAGGCTCCATAAGAGGCACGTGAGTTTCATTGTCACTTCCAAAGCAGTTTTAGTTCTTAACATATTATGAACCTTCCTGGGTTTCTATTGTGAGATCACAAAATAAAATCATGTTACATGCTATAAGTTAGTCTTGCTAAGCAGGCCAAGATGAATTGCTGGGTGCTATTACCCTTCTTTGGTATTATCCTGTTTGGATCTTTCATTTAAGACATTTAAGACATTTTATGTAAATAAAATAGAATTTGGAAGCAGAGATAACATATTTTTTTATCACATTAATGAGATTGTCAGCATAGAACAAGAAAATTAGCAAATCTATGGAAAATTTTAAAGAAGGTAGTAACACCGGATTTCAACCTTCACATGGAATCCAAATTGGAAAAGATACAGTTAAAATTAAAAATTGGAAGTGAATAAGTATTTTGCCTATACACACTGAATGAATAAATAAATAAATAAATAAATAAATAAATAAATAAATAGATAAATAATTTTTTTTATTTTTTTTATTTTTTTTAATTCTATGAAGTCTGACTTGGAATTAGTTTTTGATGCACCTGTCCAAAGGTCTCAAAACCACTGGGTGTAAGTCTCAGCTAGGGCACTGTCTCAGATCCTGACTAGTCAGACAGACAGATTAATGCTTCCAGCAGAGCTGCAGTTGCAGCTTCCCACATCCACTCACCAGAAATTCCTTCCCCTTTCTGAAAGACTGGGCAATGCAGTCTTTTATCTACATTTAAACTGGTGGCTGTTGATTTCAAATAAGCTGCTATGTTTCACATCTGAGGCCTCACCCAATTAATATTTTTATACTTTTGAGAAGGATTTCAATTGAAAAGTAATGAATCATAACAACATGATTTCAAAACACCTCAAATTCTCCCCTGTTTCTTTTTTGAGAGTGTTCTCAGTGTCATTTCTGCTGGAAAAAGTGACAACCCTTTCCACCTCTCCTACTTGGCATTAGCAATTGGGCCCCAGGAGCAATAAATGGGTTTTTATTTGGTTACTGGTGAGACATGGGATGATCAGAGCTGCTCCAGAAGGACATAGGACCTGAGTCAAAGCGTGAGACAGGTGACAGATCAGCGCTGGGGCTTGCACCAAACAACATGAAAGGTGAACAGAGGGTGCCTGGCACAAGTGGATAATGCTGTTTGCGGATTATTAGATCGTGAAATTGGTGCTGCTGTGCAACCTGCTGAAGCAGGGCCTTTCTTTGGGACCATTTTTCCTGCACTCAGAGAGCCAAAAATGTGCCCTTGTGGAACACTAAGTCAGCTCTTCATGGGATGGACTTCATGCTTGCTGAACTTGGGTGGCAGCACTTTGGATAACTCAAATATCCAGAGGAAATGAGAACGTCAATGTAACTCCAGTAGTCCTAGTTCCTGAGAGGAAATCCTGTCACCTGAAGGAACAGCAAGCAAATTCTTTAGCTCATTTAACTCTTGTTTCTTCAAAACATTTACTTCTCCTTCCTCATATTTCCTTCCTTCAAACCAGCCTTCCTCTCCCACATACAGAACAGTCTGTAAGCAGCACAGTAAAGCTGGAGGTGTAAATTGGAGCCCATTTCAAGGTTATGCCCATGTCACTCATTATATCCTCCTTTTTGCTTTGTACAGACTTTAGGGAATATGTGAATCCATGTAGGGACGCATTTGAATGAGTGGAGGGGGAATAATAATAAATAATCAAGGTGACCTTTGAAGCCCAACTAAAAATGTGATTTGACAAAATTTTGATGGTACTGAAGAGAAAAATTACAGCATTTCTATCCACCTTGACTGCCCTTTATGGTTCCCATCAGACAGTGCAACAAAATTTCTGTAGGATGTTTTTCATGCTTCATGCCTTCTTCAGAACTTTCTCAGCTCTTACACCTTTTCCCATGTTCTAGAACTTTTAAATGAACATTTAGTTTACTTTGCCCTCAATATTTTACATATTGACCTTTCAGTTAATCAATATTTGCTGTGCCTGCTTTCTTCTAGTTTCTGTAAGTTTTCTTAATATTTCCTGAAGCTCTTAAACAAAGTGTCAGATTATAAATTATGGCAAAGTAGCCTAAAATATATGAGGTTTTCATATTGTGTTTGTAAGAAACACAAGTTATTCTAAACTAACAGAGAGCTTCTCTTTATTTGGCAAAGTATGGCTTTCCTTTTCCAACTCATAGACTTCAAAATGAAGAAACATACCTCTGCAGGAAAAGAATATGCTGATAGAAAATGTAGTCAAAGTCTGGAATCTCTAAATGCCTATTAACATTGTGGTAGTGCTATCTTTCCTGTAGTTTAATTACCATTATTACATCAGGCTGAACATCAAAAAGTGTTGAACATCAAAAAAGGTAGATTTTGCGCTCACTGTAAAATTTCCTCCTCAAGCTAAATTTGAACCAGTTAACTTTCAATTGCTGCTCTTCCTTTTTTTGATTGACGATAATTCCTTATAATTTCCTACCTTTTCCCCCATGTCTGATTTCTCATGATTATTATAATAATATAATCCTACCCCTATCTATTTTGCTTTCTTCAGAGATGTATTTCTCAACAGTAAGCACTTTATGTTTAGTGCTGCTTGATCTGAGCTGCCACGAGCTGCTGTGGTTTGGATGATCACTTAGCAAGAGCAGATACTTCCAGGAGTTCATAATTTCAGAAGGAATATAGGTAAAGAGTGCCATCCAGAGCCACACGGAGCTCCAGGCACTGGGAAATGGGGAAAACCTGCCTGGCTCACATCCAGAACCACACAAAACTCCTGGGAAAATGGGGAAAACCTGTGTGCCTGAGTCACAGCACCGAGGGCTTTCTGCCCACTCTGGGAAATACAGTGCAATGTGGATTATTTTTGTGTTGAAGACCAACACGGGTTGGATCTGTATCACAGGAAATCGAAGTTCCTGGGCCCTCAGCAGCACCTGACTTTGTGCTGTTCCAGCTGTGCCCATTTCCTTTGCAAAGCTGAGCCTTTCTCTGTAGAAGCGAAACTACTGTGATTTTTGTGGGTAACTGTATCATACCCAGATGAATGAAAACATGGTTTGGAAACCAGTCAGAAAAGCGGTTACTGAAAGACAGTGTTTCCAAGGATGATAAATAAAGGAAATACTACCGAAGAGAGATTCAATGCTGAAATGCATCCACATTGCTATCCATGAATCTCTGAATTTCAGCAAAATTCAGAGAAACCAAACAAAGGAATTGCAGTCAAGTCCTTCTAAAAAAAATTAGTTTGAGAAATCCAGAGTGGCTTCGGAGAAGAATTACATACACAGGGAGAGATAGCAGATTCATCATTCTGGGAGCCGAGATGGATTCTTAAAAATATAACCCTATTTGTTGGGTTTGTGAACTAAAAAAAAAATAAAACCACCAGAGTTCACATCCTAGACACATTCCAAATGCAGTGCTATCTCTTCAGCACAGATTTCCACAAAACTGTAATTTTCCTATGGGATACTCAAATACAGCCAAGGACAAATAACTCCTGCTTTAGTCATAGCAGACATCTCCAAATCCACAGAGTCCACACTGCTGCTGGATAACTGATACAGGAGCTATTGCAATATCCCACTTATTGAGGTCCTGGCACACTGCAAGGCTTTGGGTTTCAAGAATCACTAATCCTTTAACTGTGAAGGTGATAAATGTTGCAATTACTCTCAGTTTCCTCAAACGATAACTTTTAGTATACAAATAACACGTGAGCAAAAAACGTTTTTCTACAGGAAATGGTTCAGAGCCAAACATTGCAAGGGAGGCAAAAAGGATTTGCCTAAATGCATTCTGTGAGACAAATTTGAAGTATTGCTCAAAATTCTCCTGCCTTGCTTACACTATCAGGGGACACATTCAGTGGCCATTAGCAGCAATAACTCACAGAAATAACTCATTGGAGCACAACGTATCCTAGCCCATTCTCTTAAAATCAAAAAACATTTTGGCTGCTGCCTGAATGGGGTTATCCTTAACTCTGCCATTTCCATCCCCTCACTTTCTGGCAATACAGCACAGAACTCCAGATTAAGTATATTTATTTTTTGTATAGAATATCATCGGTGAAACTTCTCTGGTTTGGAAAATTACATCTTGGTACACTCTCAAGGACAGAACTGGTCTCTTCTCAAGTAATTGAGAATTGGCTTTTTTGAGGACTGTAAACTTCAGCAAAGCTTGTGGTAGGCAGTGAATTTAAAATGAACTTATTTGCCCACTAAGTGACTCAAATTTTCTTGTAAATTGAATACCAAATAAAAAAGAAAAGTGTGGGAAATCACTAGTCAGAGAATACTGTGAGTTTAAGCAGCATAGTCCAGTCTGATAACCAGGACCCTTAGCAGATGCAAACAGAAACTTAAAAGATTACAATCTGAGCGGATCAGGTCCAGCTTTGGTTTAAGTGACATCACGTCGCACCGTGCCAAGCAAATTGATTGATAGGTTGTTCAGAACAATCAAAACAGGCTTTCCTTCTCTCAGCTGTTCCCACCTTACTAAATCAATCAAAAGAAGTATGATTATATTGTAAATTAAGCACATAAAAATGTAGGGTTTTTGGTGTTTTTTTAAAATTATTTTTAATTTTAAGTGCAGGATCAGCAGCAAACTAGGTAATAAACATAACAGAAGATTTTGATAAAAGACAGCTGAGAATGAGCATGTTGCCCCTTTCGTTTGACTCACTTTGCAAACCAAACAAACGGTCCCAGCCCACCACGCCTCGTTTACACTCTGGAGCAAACACAGAAGACATGAACTGAGTTCCTATCAAGGGATATCAAAGTAGCTAATGTTGTCCTTGCCCACACGTGGTGTCCTCCAGTCCTACCGTGGGTCAGTCCAGAGAACCAGACTCGGGTAAAACTGAAGATTGGAGTCAAATTCATGAAATGGGGTAGTGTGGGCAAAAGATTCTCAGCGTCACAGCTGCAGTCATTCCATCTCCTCAGGACAAAAGTGGTCAGACTACACAATTAGTTACGGCTTTCAAATGATAAATCATATTTAATATAATCAAGTATTGATTACTTAAGACTTCTGAGAAAAAAACAGTTAAATTGTTTCTCATATGAGAAAATACAACTCTGTTTTAGACTTTAATTCCCAAAGAACCTTATACCAACAGGAACAGCAGGACAGAAAAATGAATGGTGTAATGCTACCCTCCCACCAGTTAAAATCCTGATTTTGCTCTCCAGTTGCTAGCATAAAAACTATAATATTTCATCATAGATTGTTCCTCACTGTTTTGAAAAAAAAAGAGCTCTGTTGTAACACAAATATTGAAACTGTAGAAGTCATTTATTACAGCAGTGTTGGAGTTATAACAAAGCTGGGGTTATAGCAAAGCTTATTTCAGAGCCATAGACTCCATGGGATCAACCATCACTGATTCCTCCGTAAGAATTAATATCCAAAGGCTCGGAGGAAAACTTGCAGTGATTTCAATGAGGCCAAGACTTCATGTTTCTAATGCATTTGAAATAAATCACATGTGCAAAATACAAAATAATTAAGAATTAAGTCCAAAACTTATTTTTCAACACCACTTTCTGCTGTTTTGTTCAACTTTGGTTGTGGAGTTGTTTTTTTTTGTTTTTAACTCATTCTGGAAGCTAAGAGAAGAGCCAGAGTGTCACTGGACTGCAGCAATGAGCTGGGGTTTGTCACTGCCTGTGGATCAGCTCCTTTGGGGTGCAAAGGCTTGGGCTGAGTAGCTCACTTGCCTGCTTTTCTCTAACAAAAGATGGTGTTACAAACTGCTCTTTTCTGCTATATTCCATCTTAAATGGTTTTGGGGTTATTTTTCTGTACTCCACCTGAGCTGATGGTTTCTTTGAGTTCAAAGCAAGATTTACTAGTTTGCTACTGTGTTTGCAAATATCTTTCATGTGTTTTACTTTTATCTGCTGCTTGTAATTTGTTCCTCCTACAGCTGCTTGCATTGTAAACAGTACATTGCCTTAAAACGTGTACAGTTCCATGAATGTAGATGCTTTACAAGGCTAATTATTGTACATGTAACACCTTAATTATTTAAAGGTGCATAAAGCTGATAACTCACAGAAAAGTAAGAATTAGGAAACTAACATATGAAAAATATGTGTAAATGCTACCCCAATATGAGAAGCAAGAATATGGATAAGTATGTCAACACACAGACTCCCAAAAAGATATTATGACATTGAAATGCATTTTACAAAGTCAATTATTTCTTCTCATCTGACCAATCTTTACATCAAAAACATTGCCTGCTTTCTGAGTCATGTTTGTCAGAAAGCAAATGTAAAAAAGCCAGATCAAAACAAGAACAACAATGAGTTTGAAGAAGGAAGAAACTTAAATTGTATTTACAGAAATCTGGCAAAGAATCAGCAAAGAGTTGGAAAAATCAGTGATCACAGTGCAGCCAAGGCAGAAGGCAGACAGTCTGGAGAGAGTCTGTGTCAGCAGGGCCTGCTCGTCCACTTTTAATGAGGAACTTAGTACAGTTAATTGTCTAAAATAAGTGATGCATTCNACACTTTTAATGAGGAACTTAGTTAACAATTAGTTAATTGTTAATTTAGACAATTAACTTGTCTAAAATAAGTGATGCATTCAAAGATGGGGAAATTTTATGAGGAAAACGTCATCCATTTCTTGTCCCTTCCTACCTGCTTCCACAGTATCTCTAAAGATGCAGAAGAACAGGAACCATACTGTTTATTAATTATATAAAGGCAGCTCCTTCTGAAGGATTTCAAAGCATCTTGTCAAACATTTAATTAAATCTCAGAGTTATCCTGGCTTCAAAAGGATGTTAGTCCCTTCTCACACAAGGTTTTTCAGGAAGAGGTTTCTGCACTGCAAAGCATCATGGAACTGAGTAACTGTTCTCAGAAGGGAGAGGAGCAGGAGGACAGGCAGGAGCCATCCCCAAAACACTCTGAGCACTGCAGGATGACACAGATGGATCCCTCTGGAGCTCATCCCACTGCCAGTAGTGACCAGCTCTTGGATTTTACAGAAATGGTGTGGACTTGGGCACAAAGAGGAGGAATTCCCTCTCTGATGCTCTGTTTGACACAGGTCCCAAGATCCCTGCGGGACAAAGAGGTGCTTTCAAGCAAAGGGTATTAGGCACGGGCTGCCACCCCTCTGGAGCGCTCCAGTGATGCTGCCTTGGCACTCTGCTGTTCCAGAGCTCATATCCATGTCAGGAGAACCACGGGAAACCTGCAGAGGGATGGTGAAACAGCTACAAAGATGTCCAGAGACCTGAAAAATATGCTTTGCACACATCAAGCAGGAAATTCAGCCTAAATATTTTGGCAAAACATGTTAAGTAAGTCAGGAATCAGCTAAAGTAGAATATTTTAAATAGAATATTAGAGTTTGTAAATTATGGGGCCATTTAATTCAGGTGACAAAATGAGAAGAAAAAAACACACCAAAAGGTGACACTACAAATTGAATCTTTTTCTTAAATAATTAATCATCTGTTGGAATAGATTACTGACAAAACTGTTGAATTTACCAACAGCCAACAGCTCTAAGGTGAGGGCAGCTGCATTTCAGAAAAAGGGGCAGCTGACTGGAAGCTGAGCGCAGCAGTTTAGTTTAGTTTTATGGCTACAAAAAATTTGGTGTGAACTTAGAGCCACCTCATCACTATGAAGCACATGATTTCTGTGCAGATCCTTCCCAATCATGAAAATGTTAAGCTTTCTTGGTCAAGCTTTTCTGCCTTTTCAAAAGCCACATATCTCAAAAAGAACTCCCAACATTTCAGGAAATGCATCAGGAGAAAGTGATTTCACATTCGTGAAAAGGCAGAGATTTCTGGTCTATGAGTTTTCCATTTCTTTTCACAATAATTGCTTTTTCTTCTTAAAAAATCATTAGAGCTCCTCCATTAGTCATTTTGTTAATCACAGCTCTTAGCTTTCAGACTTATCAAGAAAAGGATTAACTTCTTAGTTGCCATTGCAAACCATTATCTGCATAATCTAGGAATAGGAAAGCTTGGTAAATAAAACTTGAGGGAGCAGAGTTTTCAGTCAGATCCATATGGTTTAGATAGGTGGCACTGATGAAAATCATGGTCTAAAGCTGCCACTGTCTATCCTCCCTGGCTACTGGCAGGTAGATGGACAAGCCAGGCCACAAGCACTCCTTTTCCTCTCTTCTCCTTCGCTGTTGTTATGCTTTGGTTTTTTAAAAGAAAAGTTCTGCCAGATTTTCTAGCAGCAGTTTCAGACCTGCCAACAGTGCAGGGCAGAATCTTTCATGCACAGTGGCAGCAAAGGCCACTTTAGGTGACACCAGGGAGAGCAGGACGCTGCTCCTGCTTCCCTGGGCAGTACTGCTGTCACACTCTGCTCGCCTGGAGGGGCAGAAGCAGGAATTCCCACTGGAATTTGCCAGAATGGGAGAAAGCTTTATCACAGCCTTTCAAAGCCAAGTATTGCCAGGGTCAGTGCCTAGAACATGGGAGCAGGGATCCATTCTGTGCCCCGGTCTGCAGTCTCCACTCACAGGAAGAAAGAGAAGGAAAAATCCTGAGCTGGCTGCGAGCAGAGGCTGAGGCAGTTGTGGTGCAGAGAGACCTCAGTGCTAATGGTATGTTAGCTGAGCTGTAATACATAATGAAACTAAATCAAGCACAGGCAAATTTAATTCCAGTATGGGTGAGCACATTCATATTTGACTTGGAAACTGTAGGAGCATGATGGGCACATGTGGGAGCAAAAGGAATAGAAAGAGAGGAGAGGAGAGGAGAGGAATGATATAATTGTTATTTAGCAATCCTCAGATCAGCTTGAAAGTTGCTAAGCACTGTAAAACCTCAGTGTAAGTGACAATTCCTGTATAAGCATTTAGAAATCTCAAAACATATCACAAGGAAAGCTGCAAGAGGCAAAGCACTTAGTTCAAAGCCCTCCCTTCTGTGTCAGTGGCAAAGGAGTGCTTTGATTTGCTTTATGGACAATAAATAACACAAGAGCCTGGAAGATGCAGCAGGGCTGACAAGACTGTGCAATCCTCACAGGACAGCACACACAGCTAATCAAACACACTGGCTTATTTCCCCCAGAACTCCTCTGCCTTGCAGTGCTCTCCTACACCTGAGTATTCCTGCTTGGAGAAGAAAAGGATGAAATTATAAATCATAGCAACACAATGGGTTTGGCACATCCTACACACTAATTCACACAAAGCTTTCACGGATCTGCTTGGATACCTAGAGAAATGAGTGAGCATCATCTGCAAATTATTATTCCTTTTGCTGCAGGATGTGAAGTGCTGCCTTTCAGAGGCACTGAGTCCTGAATGGGTAGGATATAGGAAGAACATCAGGTCTCTGACTGCCTCAGGTGAAACTGCAGCCTCTCTGACAGCAGGTCACCATCACTCACAGCAGCAACCAGAGAGCAAAGCCAGAACAAACACTGAGTGATCCTGATCCTATCTCCACAGAAAAAGGGATTTTTGCTCCAACGTCCAAAGGCTTCTGAACTTCACCTCCCTCTCCTGCTCTCCAGTCTCATTCCACTACCTTGGGTGTTCTTGACGCAGCATCAAAGGTCCGGCAAGGTAAATACACTTCCCTGTGCACTCCAGCACATGAAGTACCATTGCATTTTATTAGAGTTAAAAGAAAAACTGCAGGTCTACATACCTAGTCGGGAATGTGCTTTACATTCCAATGTAATATTCAGTGATGTTATGTTACCAAACACTGAGCAGCCTGACAGATACATCTGTTAGAAGTGCAATTACACAGGATAACTTGGACTGATGTCCCTCTCTGTTAAAGAAAACAATGGATTTTCATTCAGAGGGGCACCTTGTAAGATTAATGGTAGTAATGAAGCAAGAAATGTTTCCTTGCTAGCATGGTTAATCTGCAACAGAGGAAACAATAATTTCATCCTAGAGAGATAATCCTTTGAGAAAAATTTTCAGTGAAATAATGTATTATTATATCTCATCTCACATATGTCAACAAAGAAACTATCAGTGTTGTGCTTATTGCAATAAAGGCCAACAAGAAAAAAAAAATTAAAGGAAATGCAATCAGCGCAGCCAAAGAACAGATAAAGAACAGATACACAGTGGGATTAGCAAGCAGGAGAGAAGAAGGCAGGAAAACTGTGACAAGAAGCCAGAGACCAGAAATTCAACCAAGGGGAAAAAAGTTGGAAGGAACTGTTCAAATAAACATTTGGGGGCAATTTTTTAAGTGAGCAATGTACATTGTCAGGAGGAAGTGGCTACAGAGGCAGCTACTGTAGCTGGGCAGCAGCAAAGGGTGCCAGGGCAGGTCCTGAGCTCCCAGAGCTGCTCCTGTCACCCTCTGGGGACATGAACAGTGCCAGGGCAGGTCCTGAGCTCCCAGAGCTGCTCCTGTCACCCTCTGGGGACATGAACAGTGCCAGGG
>VXBU01003978.1:179001-205308 GCA_013400315.1 Bombycilla garrulus
CCAATGCTCTGTCTTCAAAGAACCCTCACAAGCCTTTCATTTTTCTTAGATAAGCATTTTGATCAATATTTTCAACACCAATCAGGGCCAGGAGCAATTTAATTTCTACCCTTTCCCTAAACTGAATTGGAATCTTAGCAAGTGCATCACTCAGTTACTTTGCTCGTGGTAAGCAGATTCAGCTGAAGGAGATAGAGGCTTTCAGTGGCATCTAATGCTGTTCAACTGACAATACTTTATATTTATCTCACATAAGCATCAGTACAGCAGGAGATGCTAAACTTTCTCTAGGAATAAAAGCCCCATTAAATATGTCTATTTCTAGATTCTTTTTTCTTAATACTTAAGTGCCTTTTTATTACTTGAACTGATGACTGCTGTTGTCCTGATAACTTTTTATTCTGCAAGATGTTTATGCTCACAATATTCTCAGTGTGAAGCACTAATTAGAATCAGAAAGGCTGTCTATTCTCATCATCTTTTCCCTGTCAGTATTTATTATGGGAATTGTCTTTCCTGTAAGAGGTGTACCTTGTCCCTTGCTGTCTGGGAGCTGGGTGAATGTGGGGACTGTCACCTCCCACTGCTCAGTGCCACGAAGAGCCAGTTCTTCCCACAGCCAGCACGGCCAGCAGAGGTTGCACCTCCTGAGCCAGGAATGAAACATTCCCTGGGGCTTTGCCTCGGCCTGTCCTGCTGGGATGTTTTCTTTGCTCCAGCCATGCAACACTCCCGGTGTTGACCCAGCAGAGCCCCAGACGTGAGGAGGCAGCACAGCTGCACTCACCACTTCTCCTGGCAGGAGGTTTCAGGTATCTCTCACTGCACAGCTTCTGTGGCAAGGGTAACTCTGTTTGCCCACGCTAGGCTGGTGTTTGCTGTCGCTGATACCCTTGTCTCATGTGGCTGTGGCCACCAGAGCAGCTCCAGCAGGATGCTTTCACTGCACGCTCCCTACCTCTGTGTCACGCAGCCGTTAGGAAAAGAATAAGGAATGAAGTGTAGAGAATATCAGTGTGACTATAAAAGTGCACTGCCATACTTCACTTCACTGAAAGAAAATGCAGCTCAGCTATTGCAAGGTCTGTGGCAATCCCACACACTTGCCTTTGGCTTTGAGACCATTTTAGCTTTATCCCCCTGCAGCAGACACTTGAAAACCTGTCATACAATCTGGGGGCTTTTTTACCTTTTGCTTCTTCCCCTGATATTACAAGAGGAAATGCACAAAAGAACAAGTTCCCTTTCTCAAACATTTGCAGAGCTAACAGGAGTTTACTAAATGCTGTGTGCTGTGCAAACACAAATTTAAGACAATTTTATAGGGCCTGTTATTTACCCAGCTATAACAGCTTCTTTGTTAGAGGATGGCACTGTAATTATCTGCTTTTATCATTAATAGCTTGAGTCAGTGGTTAATGCAGAGGTGACAAATCACTGAAATGCCTGGCAGTTTATGGCTTTTAGCACTAAGCAATGTTTCTTTTATTTCCTGTCCCTTGTGTTTGTCATATTTCCTTTAGATGTCTTCTGCTCTCTTATACACACATCCCCATTCATAATTAAACATACCTGATCATAATTTATTCACGTGCAACAAATTTCCAAATCTGTGTTGTTTATTAATAGTGCCTATCTGGAAAGCGGTGGAACAAAGGGAATGTTTCTAACTGAGGAGTATCACAGTAAGGACTTCAGTCTTTTATGTCCATTCTGAAACATCAGCCAGCAAATAAAGAAAAAGCATACATCTGCTTGAATTTGCCAGCCATTGGAAGGATAGGGGAAACTGCCAGTACCCTCAACTACACTCCAAAAGGTGGAATCAGAAACACTTCAGGCTAAAAGCAGGAAAATGCTCTGCTCTCCCTGCAGACTCCAGTACCCATGTTCCACTTGCATCACGTTACAGGCACACATACCAAGGGACCTGTCTCAAAAACTGGTGCTGCCTGTGCACACCAGAGTGCTGCAGAGCACAGGCCCTGCCCTGCAAATAGCAGGATGAAATACAGAATACACTGCCAGCTTTAGACTGCCCTTCCCTATGAGGAAATGCATCCAGGTGTACTCCATTATTTACACACAGAGCATGGGATTCACCCTGTGTGTAAGCAGAATTTGCCCCATTCAATGAGGTTTAGTTGCTCACCCTCCTGCCCCATGCTCACAAAAACACCACCCCCCGTTTGAAATGGAATACAACCCCCTGTGTTTTAAGTCAGTCACTTTTGGAAGCAATGAGTAGCAACTGTTAAAACAAACCAAAGTCCATCTCAAATCCACCGTGAAGCAAAGGAGCAAAAAAAGAATGAAGCAGAAATGACCTTATCCATAACTATAGCCATAAGGCTAGTTAGGATTCCTTCTGAGGAAAAAATAGAGAGGAACAACTGGCAAATGTCAGCCTCATTATCATGAACTCTTTTTTAGTAGTGAAACAAAAATTACCTTTAGATCTTTTTTCAACAGCCCAGACCATTCTCTGTGTTAGAAGCCTTTCCATTTCTTTTGAATAACTATCAAATTATGGCAACTTCTTTTCTCTTTAGTACTAAAAGCCTTAATGACTATATGCACACTATATTTGTCTTCCACAAACACTTGATGTTAAACTAGTTGGGGCATAATGTTGTGAAATACAGTGAGCAGAAAAAAAAGGAGGTGAAGCTGAGCAAAAAGAACATTGAGTTCAAACATAATTGTTTCTCTAATACCTACAGTTTTTCATATTTTCCTTTAAAAATACTAAAACATGGAACATTCCAGCTCAATAAAAGAAATTCTGAAACAATTTCATGTAATGCTCATGTCACCATTTAAAGCAAAGATTATGCTCTTCAATCTTAAGTCTACAATGTCTGTAGATATAGAATACAGTTGTCCTTAAACTGACAGATGTCAATGGGAGCTTTCCAAAGTAGTAACTTGGTAAAAAGTAAAATCCTAACCTGCTGCAAACCTCTGAGGCTCCAGTAAAGTTAACAGAAGCGTGTCATTTCATGTGAGCCCAAGCTCTGGCACAATTCAATACAGACACTTTAATCTTTGTAGGCAGTAGTTCAACTAATGCATGTTTTTACACAGCACTTGAGTGAAACAAGGGCAATTTCTTACCCTGGCTTTTTTGTCTCTTGTATGGTTTTGGTCATTTCTTCTTTGATCTTCTCCAGCAGTGCATCCTCAAGTGTACCCCCATCTCTTCTTGAAGGCCAGGGCTTTAAGTCCACAGATCCAGATATGACTCCCTGATATGACTCAACAGTTGTTGAGTCCCTGGGACGGTGATGGAGCACAGCTGATTTTCCCTGTTCATGACATCACAAATTGCTCTTCAAGGGAAAAGATGTTGTTTCACGTATCCACATCATCTCTAGGTAAGGCTCAGAATAAAAGACCAGATGTTGAGTTTTGTAGTAGGTTGTTGTGGGTATTTCCCTCCACTTACTTCCCTATAAAGAAACCTGTGATTGTGATCTCAGGTCAGGATTAGTTGTCCAAATCCTTCCCCACCTCCATTTGTCCAGCTTCATGAACTGACACAAAACCAGGCGGGTCTTCATCACATTTACCTGCCTGGCATCGCTGAACCAGGTGTTCAAAGACATTTGTCCCTTATAGCTCCTGTTTCCCACTTCTCCACCTGGAGATACAAATGCGAAGCAGAGTGTTCCGAGTTTCCATGCCCTCAAAACCCCACATCCAGCATTTCTCCCTGGAAGCACAGAGACATGCACCAGCCTGTGGTAATGGCTTCTGCAGAAACAGGACTGGATCTGAGAACAGCTGTCCTGGCTTTACAAGGGTGCTAATAAACCTTCCCACACTTTTCCTACCATGTTCCACGAGTATCTATCCTACACCTTGATGCTTGCTGGAAATGGGAGCTTTACACAAGATACTTTTCCCGTGGACTTGCACGGATCCATGGATTATGTTATCTCCCCTCTCGTGACAGCACCCAGGAAAGTCACAGGTGAAAGTCACAGTTCTTCTTCTTGCTGCTTTAGCTCAGGTTATATCCTTGAAGCTTCTTTAAAACATGATTAAAAACATAGAGGACAACATTTTCCATTTTTTCCTATGAATCCAGGAAATCAAACACCAGGTCAGTTGAAGAATATAGCTATCATCCTAAACACTCTATTCCTTAAATATGATGCTCACTGCTATTTCAAGTTACTTCTAGCTGATATTCCATCAGAAAACAGACAGATTCAGGATACATCAAATAAACTTTCTGTTATAAGATCAGAGAAATACTCACAATGATGATACAGTGTGTTATCATTGATAACAACAACAACTAGGAATGAAAAAAAAAACACAGTGACCTAATTCATGATGAGAGTCAGTAATAACTCCAATTCAGTGCCAGGCAGAGATGTTACTAACTTGTGACCCAGTAAGCTAGAAGCAAAAAATCCAAACCCCAACAAATCCCACCATTAAAAAAATAAAATAAATTAAAAAAAAGACTGAACATGTTGCTTATAAAATGTTTACACCCAGTTTACCAAGTTGTGCAGTAATGATACAGAGTTTGTTTCTCCAAAATGGCTTTGAGATGCTAAATGCAAAACAAGAATTAGAAGACTTGAAATCAGAGAGCATATAATTGCTACCAAAAAAGAGATGGCATCAGCACAGCACACACACAATGAAATCCATATAGCCGTGGCTATTTTCAGCTGTCTCCCTGAATTCCCTTGTGTCCTTTCTTTGGAGTTGATGCATTCATGTTATCAATGACATCTCCTGTAACTGAATTTCATGGCACAAAATGGTGCCACTCTGAATTCAGAAGTGAAGGAAATCAGCAGTTTGGGACCTGAGAGCATTGTCTGGAGGAGGGGAAGCACAGAAACACACAAAAGGCTGGGCAGAAGTGGGTGCAAAGTGAGAGCTGGGCTTGGAAGGTGTGAGAAAACAATGAGGACCAATGTCACCGCTTTGGGGTGGGATGGAGCAGAACAGAAAAGCGTCCTCCAAAACTTCCTTATCTGAGGATCACTAAATTCCAAAAGGAACAAAGAAGAGGCCTGGATTTAGTGGAGTTACCTGGGTACTGCCTGACTAAATGGGTTTTTCAGTTTGTTGTAAGAGTTACTGCATGTCACAAGTCTTTGACATTTATTTTTATGATTATGACAGATTTCTGCTCTGGAAACCTCACTTTCCCCAGAGTTGCTGTTAAAGCTCAAAAAACCCCCCAGTTTTCTAGTTTATATCAGTTTTGTCAAAGACTGTAAATAGAGAAAGTTGGTTTCCTTATTAAAAAAATAACAAACAACATTTGTTTTTCTTCTGATTTTGTTAGTTTTTATAATACAAAAAGCTAATTAAACTGTGTTTTCAAATATTTAAAAATCTGAACATTCATACTAAGAGTCTTTTGAACATCATATGATTGGAGTGTTGGCGTTTCTACAATGTCTAAAGGAAATAAACGGGCAAGGAGATTGACCCCTTTTTTAATGCCTTTATTGAAATCAGCTCTAGGCTGGGGGGCACACAGAGCTGCATAATCCCACCACTGCTCCTGATGGTCAACTAGAGAAAAACAGCGCAACTCAGTTCTGCTGAACAGCAGAACTCGACCATTCTTCCCTTACAGAAATCCCTTGAAAGTTCCTACCCCGACTCCCGGTTGGCAGCTCCCCTCTGAGTGAGTCCCCGAAGTCACAGCGACACAGTTTTTAAAGTTCAATGAACAGCTTTGCTTTTTCCTGGGTAGAGTGCGCTGTGGATTTGTCCAGATCCCCTGCAGGTCGGGTGTTTTTGGGGGGTATTCTCCCCCTGGATAGCACCCAGTGTCCCCCGTGTCTCTTATTTACATACACTCCGAGGTAGCCCTGCCCTGGGTAGTTTTGTTTCAGGGCTGCTGTTTGTTTCACAATCTTTCCGGTCTGCGCCCCTGCTGCCATGCTGTGGCTTTTGTTTCCCAGGAGAGCAGCTCTCTGATAAGAAAGGGAAACTGGAAATGCAGAATGGAGGAGATGCTGCCAGGGAAGAAGATATGATATTCTGAAGTACGGTAGTACTGATAAATGTAAGAACAAGGGTTCCAAAAAGCAAGAATAATTAAACCAAACTGCGAACTGACAGCCAGACTTGAACTTTCTCAGAGAAAAGAAGATTGAGAACTGGTGTTTGTTTTGCTCATTATCTTTTTCTAAGTTCACAGCACCCATTGCTAATGAGAGGCTCAGTCTGAAATTTCCCATCTGGCAACTTTTTGAAGTCAAAAGAACAAACAGGTTACAGGTAAGAAGACTAGTACAGCTAAAGAGGATACGAAACTGAAAGTTTTGAAATATTAACCAGAGTCTCATGATCGGTGTGAAAACCCTTTTTGATATGACATCTGATGGATATTGCTGATAGAGCAGAAATCTGGAGACAGGAGAAACTCACCTCTCTCCCTCTTTCCTGAAGAAGCTTCTAGCCCCACATGGCTTCTTGGCCTTTCTGTGGCTGCAAAGAACAAGGAAAATGCGACATTTTCACACTAGAACCCAATTTCACCTTGTTTGGCCCTTGACACCTGATTTTATGTACATGTATATATACCTGAAAGCATTGCCAACCAGACCGTTACCCACAAAGGGAATTCTTTCAGGCCCCCAGAGTGCAGGAAGTTTAACATACTAGACAGTTCTATGCTCCAACAAGATGTAAAGCTTTTGAGGGCAATTTGTAGCAAGTGGCCATGTGCCAAGCAAACTGCTGTGCAACAAGTGATTGATGTCCTTGCTGATATTCCCTATTTCTGTACCAGGTTCCTGCAGCAAAACCTGCTGAAAACTGGCAGCTTCACTCAAGTGAACAAGGCTGGGGTAATTGATATGTGCTGGAAATCTGCCTCTTCTCAGCCAAGGATTTCTTTGGGCAGCCACACACCACTAAAATCTACTCTTGGAGAACAGAAGCAGCTCTGTTTCACACATAAATATCACCACTTCAATTTGGCTTCCTGTCCCTCAAATTACAGCCATACTTCAAGCCAGAATGCTGCTGAGCTTTTTCCAAGCTAAGGAGATAACACTTACTTAAAGCAGTTGGATGCCTAAACCTCCCATAAAAATCACAGAACTCCTAGGCTGAGAGACAACAGCCTGGAGGATGACACAGGAAAAGATAAAATATTAAAAAAAGAAAAAATAAACTGCATTTCTCTTTGTTGGGACTGAAGGACTTTTGCTTCTTGGAGTAGCTCATTAGGGTACCAATATGAACAAAGTGTTAAGGACGCAGGTTGAGAGGCAGGCCTGGACACAGGGGACAGTTTTTGGATCCACACTGACACAGCAGAGCTGAACAGAAGGCACAGGTATGGTGATGAGAAGTCCAGGGAACACTTCTGGCACCAGTGTCCTCCAGCCAGATTCTGGGCTCAAAGCTGGGTGCTCACCCAGGAGCTGGCTCGTGAAATGTGCTTCACTCCCTTTGGCCATTGAACACGGTCGATTTGGAGAACACATTAAACATAATGCTAAACTGCTAATGCAGATAAAAATGCTTCAAAATTAATGACAATAAATTGGAAACAGTGATTAAGATAAAATTTTCCACCCCACTTCATCAACCACAGGTACCCCATTTCCCAAATTGTCTTTTAAGTGAGTTAACCTCTAAAGAGAAACCATTAATGCTATTCTATAGCATAGGCACAATATAACAAGTACATGATCTGTGAAACATTTGGAAGGAGAGCTCAGGAGTCTAAACCATAAAATATGGTAAAATATGGCTTATAAATAGATGTTAAAATATCTTTAGTCTCAAGTTGCAAAACATTCCATAAATAGGATTCAGAAAGGTCACTTCTCACTTTCAGAAGCTTCTTTATAAAACAGTTCATTAAAAAAATTAGAAATAGCATTAAATTATATTGTGAATATTGCATACCTTACAAATACAGTTCTCAGTAGAACTGGAGAGCCCAGACCATCTGCTCAAAGTGCCAAGGACAACCTGTTTCCTTCAGTAAATGTAAATAAAGCTGTGCCATAAAGACAGACCCACTGCAGTTTAATAGATTTGCTGTTAAAAAGTGAAACCTGCTTGGTTTCCAAGCATCTGGCTGGTGCAGCTTTATGAATGAAATGAGTGAGATAACAGCATTTACAAATGAGTCCTCATCTTTAATTTGATTAAAATTCTTCTTGGTATTTATTGTCATGATTACCTCTGAAGGGAGAGAAGATTTTTCTTTTTTTAATCTAAACATTTCACATGGGTGGTGCCAAGTCCAACAGTTGCCAGCTGTAAACCAGCAGAATATTACAGCAGGCCCTAACAGCAGCCACAGCTGATGGAGAGAGCCCGGCAAGCTGCTGAAGTTTCTCCTTCAATGGGTCTTGGCTAAACTGTAATGCATAAAACACACCTTCAGCACACAGCTATTTGGGCTTGGCTTTTCCCTCCTCTACACTAGATTTTCTTGTATTTAAATGCAGTGTTTCAAGTCCCTCTACTGAATTTTTACAAAGATCTAGGAGAAAAGCCAGTCTGAAAAACAAAGATAATACACTCTGTCTGTTTCTGTGGTTATTTTAAATCAGTTTTTATGCTGACATTGTATCTTCCTCTCCTACTTTTATTTTTATGTTTCCTATTCTTTTTTTACTTTGCTATAGGGTTCCTCATAAAATATTTGGATGAAAAGTCAACATTTTCAACTTAATTTCTCACACAAAGTCCTTTTTCCTCAGACAACCCCAGGGCACTAATAGCATCTTTTTATATATTCCTGCTTGTCTTCCCTTCCATCCATTAAATCATTAAATGTCTAGATCCAGGGTTTTTGGACTCAGCATGCACAATCTTATCATGCTGTTTTCTTAATTTAAATGCTTGTCTTTACTTCACAGAGTCTAATACTTCATCTCTTCATTGCAGGTCTCCTTAGTTCCCCGAGTTCATGAAACTTTAAAAAAAAAAAAATATATATGTGTATATACACACACACACACATATATATATGTATATATATATATGTATATATATATGTATATAAATTATTCATGAGAGTCAGTTTTATGTGTCCCTTGGCCCAGTTCCAGCCCTGGAGAAATACAGTCAGTCCAGTTGATTAGTGCAAGCACAAAGGCAGATTTCTCTCTTCTCCATGCAGCAGAATCATTGTGTGTCATTTTTCATTGGGTCATATGCAAATATTTGTTAATTTCTGCACTGATGTCCCAGCGGCCACTGTCCCTTCTCCACTGCCCAGAAGCTGAGCCACTGTTGTCACCCCAGGCAGCCACACTGCTGAGTGAGTCCCTGAGCCACAGCCACACTGCTGATTGAGTCCCTGAGCCACAGCCACACTGCTGATTGAGTCCCTGAGCCACAGCCACACTGCTGAGTGAGTCCCTGAGCCACAGCCACATTGCTGATTGAGTCCCTGAGCCACAGCCACACTGCTGATTGAGTCCCTGAGCCACAGCCACACTGCTGAGTGAGTCCCTGAGCCACAGCCACATTGCTGATTGAGTCCCTGAGCCACAGCCACACTGCTGATTGAGTCCCTGAGCCACAGCCACACTGCTGAGTGAGTCCCTGAGCCACAGCCACATTGCTGATTGAGTCCCTGAGCCACAGCCACACTGCTGATTGAGTCCCTGAGCCACAGCCACACTGCTGAGTGAGTCCCTGAGCCACAGCCACATTGCTGATTGAGTCCCTGAGCCACAGCCACACTGCTGATTGAGTCCCTGAGCCACAGCCACACTGCTGAGTGAGTCCCTGAGCCACAGCCACATTGCTGATTGAGTCNACCTTGCTGATTGAGCCCCTGACCCACAGCCACCCTGCTGATTGAGTCCCTGAGCCCCAGCCACACTGCTGAGTGAGTCCCTGAGCCACAGCAACACGGCTGAGTCCCTGAGCCACAGCCACACTGCTGAGTCCCTGAGCCACAGCCACAGTGCTGAGTGAGTCCCTGAGCCACAGCGACGCTGCTGAGGCCTGAGCCATGGTCACACACTTTGCTCTGCCTGCTGAAACTCCAGAGAGGGTGTGGTGACATCAGGGCAGCTGATGGGGTGGCAGTGGAGCAAAGCAACTTCTTGTGGCTGATGAGCCTCCTTCCTGAGCATCAGCGAGCAGGAGTCACTCAGGAGTTACCAGAACAGACGGAGGCTCCCAGAGACACAAACACTGCCCAGGGCTGAGGAATGCCCAAAATGGATGGAGGTTCCCAGAGACACAAACACTGCCCAGGGCTGAGGAATGCCCAGAATGGATGGAGGCTGCCAGGGACACAAACACTGCCCAGGGCTGAGGAATGCCCAAAATGGATGGAGGCTCCCAGGGACACAAACACTGCCCAGGGCTGAGGAATGCCCAAAATGGATGGAGGCTCCCAGGGACACAAACACTGCCCAGGGCTGAGGAATGCCCTGCACACAGGAGGGACAGGAAGGGATGCCTTAGTCCCAGGATGGAACAGGGACAGCTCTGTGGACACCATTTCTCCCACAGCCAGGTGTGGCAGGAGCAGTGGCCTCCAAGAGCAGGGGAGTCACTCCTGATGCAGATTGCAGTACTGCCAAAGTATGAGAATTGCCATTGCTTAAAATCTGCTGTCCTAAGGGGCATCTTGTCATCCAAACACATCCTGGCTTTGGCTTCAGGCACACGTTCAATAGGTTAAAAACCACTGCCTCACTCCCAGAATACGATGAGGACATGGGAGAGCTGAGGAAGGACAGCCAGCACCAAAGGTAATTCAGACCGAGAAACCCCCACAGTTTATCATCCAATTCCAGCAGAGTTATATTCAAGGAAATTTCAGCAATATCAGTGGAGCTAAATTTAACCAAGTCACGTTGCTGAAAGGTGCAACCTGAGGAATGTTTCTGAAGATGGGTCTGGATGGGCTGACCTGTTTTCTGACATAACTGAGTGCACCATCAGATTGTAAGCCTGAAATACAGCTCCAGCAGAAATCAAAGAGAGTTCTGTCTTCAGAGAGAGAATATTTTCCCCTCAAGCCTTCAGCAGTGCTTTGAAAACAATGAGACATCTGCTCAGCTCTTTGCTGCTAGAGCTGGTCACCAAACGGATAATGAAAGAGGGGCAGTTTTATGCTCTTACCCTTTTTATTTCAGAGCTCTGCAGCTCTGGAGCCTGCTTTGGAACAAAACACAAACTAAGTTAGGAGCCATACAACCTCCCTCTGGGGAAGAGACCTCATTTCCTCAGCAGAGGGAAAAGCAGAGGTAGCAGAGAGGAGCAGCATTCCTGGAGATTTCCAAGGCCCTGCAGGAGACACCATTCGTACCTTCAAAATCCCTCTTATCCCAGAACTGACTCCTGCAGTCCCGTCAGGTAACTTTGAATTCAACTTTAGTAATTGAAAATATTCTAGCTTCCTCCCACATAAGAGACCATAAAAAACTTTACCTTGAGATAGAAAACTTTAAATCATTATGTATCAGAGCTTTCAACTCAGTGTTTTTTTTTCTTAACGAAAATATTTATTTCTAGCAGAAACACAATTTAAAAATAATTCTTGCACTTCTAAAATATTTCCTGCTTTTTTTTCCCTTCATTTTTTTCCGTAAAAGATGACATCAGCTTAAGAAGTTGGATAGAAAAGAATCTCCTTTGTACTAAAATTTCTTTTATTGCTGCTTTGAATCCCCAGGTCAAGGTGTCAAGTTGTCCTTTACAGGCAGGCAGAGTCTCAAACAGCCACTCTGCAGGATTTGTCGTGATATGCTCCCTCTCCCTGCTGCCGCAATCTTTCTGGGATGGACACTTATCAGGACCAATGGACAGTACAGAACTTTCCATGAATGGTAAAATTGGTCTCTCCAGTGAGGTCCCAGGCACTGTTATTGAGCAGTGATGTCATGTTTAAATAAGTCCTGTATTAAAGCAGCAAGGGGCTTTGGACTATTTCTAGACTTTGAGGTATTTTCATACTGCAGCTGCACTGTGAACACCTAATTAATATTTCTCTTCTGCCACCTTTTTTCCTTTCTCCTCATCACTTCCTGCTGCTATAATTCCTTCTCAGCTGCTACTCCACACAGCCCCCTCTGATTTGAAGCCACCCCCTGACAGAGGCAAACATGGGGGTTGTCTTGATTTTCATCAAAAGAAATCACAACTGCAAGTTTCAATACCCACAGAGGCTTTTAACCATGACTTTTTATTAGAAGTGCTAAACTGGGAGTAATAAAAACTCCCAATTTAATAGTTTAATAAAAAGAGGAAGCTAAAAGCCAGCACAGCTGTGGAGGAGCAGCAGTGAGATTGGGGGCGCCAAATATTTGTGTTTTAAATGGCTTGGCTTTCTCCTGTGTTTCAGGGTTCTGCAGAAAGGCCATCCAGTGAGCTGCTCTGGGCACAGGCAGGTTCTGCTCGTGAGCTGGAGAATGTGGCTGTGCGCTCTGCACACACACAGACACTGGGCTACCCTCAGGTGCTCTGTGACTACACAGGGGTGGCTTTTGCACAGCTGGGAGGAAAAGTCCTGGCTAGGATTTTCTGAAGCATGCTGCAGGCAGACCTGGAGCCAGGCTCTTTGAAATAGCAAAGGATTTATCCACAAATAGGGGTTTCTGTCTCTTTGTAGCACAAGTGTTTCAAGCCTGACCCTTATTCCTTGTAAGAAATTTGGGGTTGTTTTCCGGAAACAAGGCAGGCTTCCAAAGCTGGTTTTGAGCAGCAAGGGGTAACCATGAAAATTCAGTGAGAGTGCAGCTGGAAGCTTCTGCCCAAGTAACCAAAAACAATTCTGATGTCACCAATGTGACATAAGAAGGCCACACTGCCAGACCCCGCTATTGCCAGACCTCCCCAAACTGCTGCCTGGTAGTGAATTGTGCTTTCATTATTCTGTTACACCAGAAATATTACAGTTCAGTTTTATTTCCAATGTCAGAATTCAAACTGGACTAGAACTAGTAATCCTAGTATAAAAACCATAACAAACAAATACAAAATGAAAACCCAAACAAACAGATACAAAACACCAAAAACCCACCAAAAAACCAACAACTCAAAACCAAACCAAACCACACACACAAAAAAAAACCCCAAAACAAAAAAAACCCAAAAACAGCTGAAAAAACACCCTTAAATCCCCTCTTTTTTTTCTAAAACTCATGAGTCAGCTTTACAGTCCAAGTAAGGCATACTGCAAACATTTAACAACAATGTAAATGTAATTTTTGAGAAGATCTGGTTTTGTCTGATAACCAGATAACAGTTACAAATGCTAACTTCAGAAAAATCAGCAAAGGCCCAAGGAAAACCTAATTTAAATGACAAAACAAGTTTCTATATAAAATGAATGGACAACTCAGCAACATTTGTCTAAATAATGAAAATTCATCTCTTATTCTTGGGAATAAAGGAAGGGTAGGCTTTAGCTGGATTGTGCCAGCTGTCCCTAACAGTATTAAAGAGCACTGTGAGTACATAATCTCTGCTTAAAAAAGATGCTTTAAATTTATTTTTAATTATTACCATATGCTGAAACCAGGCTTTCTAGACTTCAGATAGTTACTGTTCCCCATACTGTAAACTATAACTGCAGTTTTCAACCTTCTGAAGGTCCAGATGAAGCAGTCCTAAAATGCTGTACAAGGAATTCTACAAGTTTGTTAGCTGACTCCTATAAAAGTGCTGATTGCTGTGGAAGCACACAGAAGTTAACAGCAGGAATTATTCCAAGCTCTCTAGCAGGCAGTGTGAAGCACCATCAACACATCCAAACGGCAATCCCTGCTGGATGCCACCAGAAACTTACGGGAAACTGTCAGGGAGAAGGGGATTTTGAGGAAGACTAAACCAAGTGCACACGCCTTGCTTCAGCCCCGAGGGTTAGGGAGATCTGAGAGCAGAGGAATGAGAGGATGCAAAGCCTCAGCTCTGCTGCTCCAGAGTTAGCAAATTCCCCTTCAGGGAAGGAGCAGCTTGGCTGTGGGTACTGCTCCCAGGCACACTTTCTGCTGGAATTGTCAGAATCCTGCACAGCTCTGTTCCCAGCACTGCCCAAAGATGTGTCTGTCTGTGTGTGTGTGTGTGTGTATATTTCTGTCACTTGATTCTTCCACACAAGAATATTCCCATCCAACCCCACTCTGAAAGCATTTGTTTCATCCACTTTAGTATTTGTCACTTGAGATGTTTCTCTTCCCTCCTCTTCTAGCAACTGCTGGTCAGAAGCCATGTCAGTCCCTAACCCTGGCAATTCCCTCTTGAGCAGCATCTCCTTCCAAAACCTGCCACCTGCATTAACAATTCCTGGGAAAACAGAGCAGGAGCAACTGCTGCAATGAAGGAGGGAGCCCACACCAGTGGAAATTTGGGGCCTACAGTTATTGAAAGAAGGAAGTAGAATCAGTAACACTTCTTGTATATGTTCCATGAGTTCTTTTCAAATCCACATGAAAGTGCATTACCCAGTTGCTTCTGAATTTTATAAAGCCTGATTTCTGAAAAGACTACAGCTGTTAAAGTTATTTTACACATATGCCCGAGTCACAGATACTTGATGTATTTCAAGAAATTCTGGCATCTCTTTGGATGAATTTTGGTGTTTGCTTGCTTCTGGGAAATCTTTGCATAAATACTTAGGATTAGAGGATGAAGTTTTTTGATAGCACAAAGGATGAAAGTTCTGTTTCAGTAGTAGATGATTAAAAATGGTTAGGGATTATATAAAGAAATATTACTTTGTTGAAACAGATTCTTACTTAATTTTCATGAAAATTTTATCAGAAAAGGCTTCTGAGGTTCACAATGAAATTCAAACCTGCAGAATTAGAAGCTTGACCAACTTAACCTTGGATTTATAGACAATGAGAAAGCTCGCAAGGAAAAGAAAATCTGTGATCTTTGGATGAAGACTCCCTGTGGCCCAGGCTCTGTGTTCTGGCCCTTGCTCTCCCTCAGACAGACAACGGGAACTTTCCAGATTGCAAGAGCTCTCTGCTTAAAACAGGAATGGTGGTATCATCTTCAGTGTTATGGAGCTTTTTCCTTGCACCACATAATAGAAAATACTTTCAAGCTTCAAAATAGTTTCAAACAGAAGTGAAGAAATTTTAAAATATCTATAACATTTTCTGAAGTCCTTTTTTATGATTTCTAGAGCTGGTCAGTTGAAATGCCTCCACCACTCCTGTCCATAGACACACACACTCCATACCCAGGTTCCTTTCCTCAAGTCTCCTCATTCTCATGATGATTTTCCAGCTCTCAGTTTCTCATCCATCCTGGCCTGACTCCCAAAAGGGTGTTGTTTCCTACTCTATCACATTTTACAAAGCTTTCTCCACAGCCTGCAGTGAAGAACAACTGCTGGATTTCAATACGTAAAATTTTGCAGTCCTGGCAAGACCATTTAACTGATTTGTGGTCATGGAGGAAATGCCAGGTGGATCTATCTGGAGGAGAAACAATTTCCTGGTGCTGCAAAAATGTGAAAGGTGGAAACGCCAGGGGCTGGTAATTCCATATCAATAAATTCCAAGGTCATCTAGAAGCAACAGCAGATAATTAAAGAGCATAACTGTACCACTGGCAATCTGATCTCAATTAAGCATTCCATCTTAAAACTGTTGAAATTAAAAGGAGAATGAAAAATCTGCTTTTTAAAATCACACTTTAGAGGAACTTCTAAGGTCCAGTCATGAGCTCTCCAAAAGGCCTCATTTTCCACCTCTGATCTCCTCTGTTATTTACAGCTTGGGCATTTTATTTATACACAGCTACAACTCTCCCTACTCCTTCCCCCAGAGGAGTGCCTAGTATTTAAAACATGCATTAAAGGACTGCTATACGATGCTAAATTTATTTCTGTCCTTGTAAATACTGCTTTGCTCAGGGGAGCTGAAGCGTTTTGGAATCCAACTTTATTTGGCATTCCTATTTTGGAACAAGAATTGCCAAATGCCAGGCATAACATGTGAGCAGACAATGACACCCGGGAGGATTCTCTCTGGGAATTGTCCTTCAGGAACAATCCCTGCTGTTACCTCTGCCTCACAAATATCAACAACTGAGCAAGCGAAGGGAGCACAAAGTGCTCCTGGAGAGGGAGAGACCCTCACTCCTCCCAGAACATCTCAAATGCCTTGCACAGCAAGGAAGTTTCAGAGCATCTTTTACATCCTTCCATTGTGCCAAGAGCAAGAAAACTGCTGTTTCTGATCCTTCTTTTTCTCTTGTGCCTTGTGGCACTTCCAAAGAGCAGGTGAGCTCTGACTGGGCTCCCCAAGCTTCTTGGCTTTCACAGCTCCTTGACACTTCCTCCAGGCTGCTCCCCATTGGAGATTATCAGACTCAATGCCTCTACTGGCTCACTCTTCCCCTCAGTTTCCCAAACTGGTTTTCCATCTGCTCCTACATATTTTTCTGAACGTTCCCATTTGTACTAAATATTGTCAGACACAAGGCGCTATTTTAAATGAAACAGCATGTGCAAAATACATGCACATATATATTTTTAGCAGACTGCTTCTGTTTTTCCATGTAAATAACCAAGCAAAACAAAATTCAGGAAGAAAATTTAAATGCTGTTAATTGTTTAAATAGAAACAGAATGTGATAACAGAAAAAGCTATTAGTGCTCTGGGAATTATCTTGAGAAACTGAAGAGAAGGTCTGAAATATACAGGTGTGAATCAGTAAGGATAAATGCAAAGCACTGCAGTGAGGACTAACTCCCTCCATAACCAACAGAAAAGAAAAATCCCCACAAAACACGACAGAGGGAAAATGCAAGAAGCACCAATCTCCAGATAAGGGTACCAGAGGTTGGTAGATCAGAAATTGATACCAGCATTATCAGATCACTGCTCCAGACCAAACATGAATTGTCATTAAGATACAGAAGTCATTCCTGTGTCCAGCCTGGCAGTGCCTCTGTTGGAATGGATCATCTGAGCACGGAGCTGAAGGTTCACATCCATCACAGACTGTCTGTAGGAGAGCAAGAACAATGACCCAAGATCCAACGTGATGTCATGGAATCATAACTCCATTGAAATTCCTGAGGACTGTAACATTTCTGTGGTTCTGAGTCTAAATGTGTACATACACAGTACACAGGGGAACAGAAGGAGTTAAAAAATTGTTTATCCTCTGTGGGCAAAAGAAAAAGTAATGGGCGCAGCATTCAGCAGGAGAGATTTGGGCAAGGCACTGAGAAAACTCGTGTGGTGAGGACAGTGGAGAGCTGTGATACATTACTTTAGCACTGAAGGCTTTTGGAGAACACATTACAGGAACATTTATCAGGAAAAGCTTGGTAGAAGTTATCTTGCTTTGTGAAAAAGTATAAACTAGATGGTGTCTTGGGTTTTTTCAAGGCAAACCTTCCCCATAATTTAATATGATGTTTTCCAAAGCTGTCTATTTGCAAATTTCACCATTTAGTCCCCTCTTAGTCAGGTTCATTTGTATTTTCTTCTTCACTTAAATCTTCTCTCAAAGCCCTGTGCCATGACCACCCATCTTTATGGCTGACTAGAAAGCTGTCTGGACCCTGTAAATATTTGCCCTTCTCCAAGACAGACCCCAGCACCTTCACAGGAATCCCAGCCTTGCAGGACAAGGGGAGGTTGTGGCTGGAAAACCAATCAGATGGAAACCTTTCACTAAGACTGGATGCTACACTTATTTTCTTGGAATATTAGCACAGCCATAATTCACAGCTGTGTTCATGGAGCTGTTGAAATCTTCTTGACTGCCTTGCAGAGTTTCATTACAGGGCTGTAACCACACAAAATTAATCAAATGTTTCAGCAGCCCAGAATGGTTTAGTATTAAGATTTTCTAATTAAATCAGGGCGGGTGGGGACGGGGGGGGCTGTAACCAACCACCAGAACCTCTGTGTTTTATGAGCAAAGTGTATTAGAAATAGGCTTGAACTAGAAACTGGAAGACAAATATCCAATTTGAGAGGAGCTGGCATAAAAAAGTGATCCTGGATTTTCATTTTACAGTTGAAGCCTCTCTGTAGTATATCAAGCTATGGGCAAAACATATGAACTTTGCCAATTTCCCTACTTACAGCCCAAACAAACAAATAAACAATATATTTAAAATCATATTTTTCTAGCTACTCTTCCACATTATTTGTTTTCCTCCAAATTTCCTGGGCAACTTCCACTGGGACAGTTTTCAGATCTTACATTTTGATTTTTATTTTCCACAGTCAATACAGACCATCTCTAACAAGCCAGGCACCCAAAATGCCAACTTGGCCACTCATTTATTGAAAGAACTGGAGGAACCTCAGCTCTCTGCTCACCTTCCTAATGTACCCAGTGAAAGAGCTGGCTCTGAATACAGAATCTCCTGAGACTGCCAGGTTTCACTGCCGTACAAATAACCCACAACAGCCCAAAACCACCAATCATGCACTCCTGCAGGAGGAAGCTGGAGTCATAAATCCTCTCCACTCGTGCTCAGAAAGTTTGTTTGACTGTACTCTGTCTCATACATCACATGCTGTCTGCTGGATTCAAGGGCACTTTCCAAGTGGACATTTTTAAGTAGGCCAAGGAACTCTTGGATGACATGATAAAGGTGAATTAATCAACTGCACAGTAACATTCAGAGAGCATGAGGTTTTGGGGAGTTCTAAACATTAATATAAAGAAGCATATGTAGAACAAGTAAAGGTATAAATGATACCCCAACTTCCAAGCCTGGGTTTTGTTCCAATCCAGAGAATTAGCATGGTAACTGTTATATATACATATTATATTGTTGGCTTTTCACAAGTATTAAATAGATGCTATATGTCAAATGTTAAAGTAACTTTACTCTAAAGATATAGGTTTTGGGTTTTTTCTGCTTAGACACAGTAGTGAAATAGCTGATGTAGTTATGCTTGTGGTAGTGGGACTGCCTGGTTGAGATAACATCCAATGAACGTATGATGAAGACCCCTGCTACTGATATGCCAACTATCAGCACCTACCATTGGTACAGAATATGGACCACAGCCCAAAATTGGAGGAGATGACAAAAATGGACAGTTCCAAATTGGAGGAGATTATAAGAATGGACAGCCCAAGCTGGAGGTGATAACAAAGAATAGGAGGAGATGATAAAAAAAAAACACAGCCAAGAAATGCACATGTTCTAAAAAGGCAGACCCGAGGAGGAGCCATGCTAAACAGTTCGTGAAACATGCAAACCAGTTCTGGGAATGCAGTAGAAATGCTATATAAAGGGTGTCTCTGAAGTAGCAGGTGTGCTTTTGGCTGAATGCCGAGAGTCCAGCCATAGAACCCTTTGCTATTGGGCTGTATGATTTGTGCTTTACAGGCTGCACTGTGACACCAGGGCACTCAGTTATGCCTCTGGCCTTGTGGCCAGTGAAAGCATTTTCAGATACCTGCACTTCTCTATTCAGGGAGTTCTCTCACAATAATCCAAGTGACCTCCTAAACTTCACCCAAATTCGGTTTTCAGTGCAAAGATCACCTTGGCCAATCTGTGAAATGAGGGTTTGGCATCCCCATATCCAAGTGCTGGGCAGGGATTCCCTCAGAATCTGAAACCAACATCCCTGAAACCTTGGACAAGCCTTGCTCTGCAGGAGAAGGCAGGGACTTCCTTCCCTGGTAGGACAGACAAGCTATACTTGTATGGTTGTCTCTGCCAGCTTTGCAGGGTAGAGCTTGCATTTTGGAAACAATAAAAAAATAAAACCTATTCGTCTTCTACCTGAGTTATTCAATGTTTTTTTCAAACAAATTTTAGTGAGACTTATTTCAACTTAATTTCATTATTTGCATTAAAGAGTCCAAAGCTGCACTAGCTCTCTCTCTATTGCACCACGATAGAATTTCATTATAGTCATAACAGTGTATTTTCCAATAACTGATTGTGATTGGGTATTTTTGGCTTTTTTCTAAAAAATTAATTAGTTAATTTAAAAACAAGCAAACACAATGTTTACATAATTCTCAGATTCTAGAAGGAAAAAGCATTCAGAGTGAGCAGAGGAAAATTCAAATCACGAAAAGGGTTCACAACCCACAAAAGCAGCAAAACTTCTGAGAGACTGGATTAAGTGATCCTCTCTTAAATAGAGACATCAAATCTACCTCTTGGCATTTCTGCTGCAAACATTTAATTCTACTCTCATGATATAATGAATCATATTTAAAAGGGTTAGGCACAAATTCTAATCATACAGTGCAAATCAAATACTTTGTTTATTTCATATATTCATAATAAATTCAAACAGTTTAAATAACAGCTTTACCCCAGACCCCCAACTCTATATTAGTCATCATTAAAAATCAGAATATCACACATTAACTATTCCCTTAGAGAAAAAGAAACTAATCAGGAATTGTGACAACACAGATCCTGATAATAAATTACGCATATTCCTCATTCTGTCATTATTATATTTCTCATTCTGTTGTCATTTTCCACTGAAACTGAGTGATGAAAATACTCTGAAATTATAGTTAGATGTAATTGGTGCAATTGAACTGTATCAGAATTCTAACTCTGAACTATGTTTAGAAATAACTCGTGCTCCTGCAGACCCTCGTCCATCTCAAGAGCCAAACTGTCTGGGCCCGGTAAGGAACCTGCTGCCCAAAGTCAGGAGCGACACTCAGACCCGTTTCAAAGACATTAAGAACCATTCCAAAGACATTAAGAACCATTCCAAAGACGTTAACACCCATCTAACTATTCGTAAAGACATTAGCACACATTTTCCCTCTCAGGGGCAAAAGGCCCCACCTGTCCTTCCACTTCCAGGTGCAAAAGCCTCCCTTACTCCATAGTAAAAGCGCCCAGAGAATCCCTTGGCAATCAAGGAAGGGAAAGGGGCAGAAGATGCCTTAAAAATCTGTGACAACCATTCTTTCTCTGCTCTCCAGGCCAAATTTTTAAGCCCCCACTTAATCAAAACCACCTCCACTTACTCCTCTCACACTAAAAAGAACTGCCACATGATTGACCAATCACATCTCAAATACCGGAATTAAATAGCAATTATCATCCCTGAATCCAATACAAAAAGGTCCTAATAGCAGCACAAAATCAGTTGGGTAGTTATAAATAATGAGGAATTGTAACTTTTTTATCCCCTAAGGTTTCGTGAGTAGAGAAGGAAGCCAAACTCACAGTCAGTGCCGATGAAAAGCAAAGGGCAGCAAATTTTACTGTCTATCAGCTTTTCTTAATGCATTCTCTCTGCTTTAATGATGACACAGATAAATTCCAAGTGCTCCTCTTTGCAGGCAAGGTGCAAGGAGCTGACTAAATTAAACCTTTTACCTCAAAGCACACTCTGAGCTCAATTTGATGCTTTAACCTAGAATAGCAAACCCAATAAATAGGAAAAAGCACCACACCTGGTTTAATCAGGCACCAGAAAGGCATATTGATTTTCCCAAAAAGGGGAGGAAAAACAAGTCACTGCATCCATATTTTAAGAGCCTGTTATCTGCAGCAAAAACCTCTATTAAAGCTCAGCTCATCAAACATGCTTCTTTTTACTGTACTTTTTGTCTAAACAATAGTCTTTGAAGAAAAGGTTTTGCTGCACTCAGTGTAAGTGTTCCATATTCAACAGTGCAGTCAACTGGAAATTCTTCATCAAAAAGTATTAACATCAATTTTTCCCTAACTGGAGTTAGAAAAAAGAAATAAAGCTACTATTAAAAGAATCTATTTTACTTTTGGTTTCTGTAAAATTAGATACAATTCAAGATCTCGTTCCAATCAAGCACAGAATAATTTTCTTAATTGTCAATTTTCTTTCTTGAAACCGCACCCCATCCAACTCCAAATTAAGTTGTTCCTGCTGTAATTGCTGAGTTGCTCAGGCCGATACCTATTCTCAGAACACTAACAGAGAGTAAGGAAGTGCTTTAAGGCTCATCCTGTGATTAATCACTGCAGGTGGGTTTCAGTGGCCTTAATCTCACCTTGCAGATGTCATTAACCAGGATCCATCCATGTGCCCAGGAGCAGCACTTTTAAGCTCCAGCCTGGGCTTTCAGTCTCAGCTTAAAGCCATTTATAGATTCTTGTTTCTTCTCCTGTTCTGGTTCTCAATCTGACAGTGACTTGTTGCTTTGCTTTATTTGGGGCCACTTGTCCTGGTTTGGGCAAATTTTGGGAGACAACCTCTAAAGGGGTTCCTCCAGAAAAGCCAACTCAAGAGGCCTCTTCCCCCCAACAGGTCCGTGAAAAAATTTCCTTAGAGAGAAGTGGGAAAAAAACCCCTGTTTTATTCAACAGTCAAAGCACTCCCCAGCACAAAAATGAACAATACTAAAACAACAAAATGTCTCACTGCTCCGAGGAGATGACAAATTCAGAAAAAGTCCCTCGTGGTTGCTCAGTCCCTCCAGCGCTGGAAAATGCTGCGGCCTAGGCCAGGCCCCGGTGGGCCACAGGTGGGGACTCCTGGTCCTCTTCCGGGTTTTCAGTCCAGGGCAGGTTCAAAACAGTTCCAAGAACAGAACCACAATCCAGGGAATTTCTCTGCCTAAAAAGCAAAGGAGAGCTCTGTCCAGCCGACTGCAGAAGCACCGTCCCGCTGAAGAATGCAGGGGAGTAAGTAGTTTTTCTGATAACTAAATTCGGCGTTTCTTTTCTCCCCCTTTGCTCTCAGAGCCCGTCTTAAAGACGCAGAACTCAACATCCAGCACAAACAGTCACATGATTTGGGGATACAAGCATCACAAAATCACTCCAGGACGCCACTGATGGGAAAAACTGCTGGTACCACACCTGTGCTGTCCCTGCTTGGCTCCAGCACTGTGGGACTGTGCCCTGCAGGTATCTCTGCCTCTCTCCTGGCTCTCCTTGGCTTCCTGATGGACTTCCCTTGGAAATAACTGTGTTCCTACTGTTCTACGCTGCCAGACTTCCCTTGGGAATACTGTATTGTACTGCTCTACACTGCTTGATTTCCCCTCGGGAATGACTGTGTTCAACTGTTCTACACTGCTTGATTTCCCTTTGGAAATATCTCTTCCTACTGTTCTCCTGAACTGCTGGCTGCACACAGACATCCAGGTACTCCTGCACACGTGAATCTTACAATCTTTTGTGTCCTTTCCTGCTTACTGGCTCACTCGTTTCATTGCAGAAGCTCCTCAGCCTTCAAGTAGGCTCAGAAGTCAGCCCTGAGTTCCTAAATAACTCCCCCTGAACAGCAATGACTCTGGTGTGTCCAGCCTGTACTCCCACTCCACAGCACTTTTGGCATCCAGCTTCCCTGGGAGTGCAGTGGAGCCTGCGTGCTCACCTCAGGGCTGTGAGTAGTGGTGCACTGCAAATCCTAACTGGTCCTGCAGTCTTTAAATTACCATTCACCCGTGATCACACTGCGACTGACAGTGGAGGAGAATTAAGTCCTCTCCCTTGAGTGACAGGTTATACTGCTCGCCGAGCCGTGCTGCTGCTTCACTTCCTTGGCAGAGAGTAAGTTTTGCCTTTCATTTCACCACTCATTCTGAGAAAAAGGGCTAAAATCAGGGTAAGGGAATAATAATTCTACTTTAGCAGATCACAGGCTTTTCAGCATTGAAATTCCAGTAGCCGATTTTTCTGTGCGTTGCGGAAGAGCAGGAGGCTCTGGGGACTGGTGATGGGGTCCTATAGCACTGGGTCACTGCTGTGAATCCAGCTCAGGTCAATGAGAACGGCAGCTCAGTTGTCTGTGTTAATTTTGCCGATTGCCTCAGTCCAGCTCTGTACAGCATCAATAGCTACGAACAGCCCATCACCACAACTGACATTATTCAAATAAGTTCATCAATAAATTAAATACCAAACAAAAGGTGCAACAAACTTTACTCTCACTAATAGACTGCTTCTATGGCAAGATCTAAGCCTCTGAGTGGAGTTCCTACAGTTATAAAAAAACACTGCACTTTTCCCAGTGTATTTACAACAGAAGCAACCATGATTTCATCACTTTAGCATGGATATATCTTTGACTTAAACTTTTATCTTATATAAACAAATGGGAATTTAGTGTCTAAGGTGATCTTTGAATAGAGAAGGATTTTTGTGTTACCTTTGAATTTATTAAAGGCTGTACTGTTAAATATATAAGATCTCTCAAGATTTTTTTGATGTCAGTGAAATTGTAGGGAAAGAACAGCCAGACACATATAAACTATGCTATTTATGGACACCATAAGTGGGAAAAATAGATAGATAGATAGATAGATAGATAGATAGATAGATAGATAGATAGACATAATAGATAGGCATAACCTCTGTGTACTCAAAGAGCCAGTTTCAGACTGTCTAGCACTACAAAAATTTAACCTCCTCCATCATAATCACAGCTCTTCCACAACATCACAACAGCACAAACTAAACTGCATGAGTGCTTTAGCTACACACTTTTTCAGAATTTCTTGGCTATTTTTTGGATAGAGCGTGACCTCCGAATACACTTCATGAGTAATACCTGTTTGGGACACACAGAAAAACCTTGGTCACGTTTGGTTTTTCAGCTATAACAGTGGCTCACTTTGCCTCGGAAAACAAGGTGAGTGGTGCAACAGAGCTAAGTGCCAGCACTGCGCTCCTTCACGCACATACAGGACGGCTCCGAGGCACACGGGGCAGGGAGTGAAGGCTGAGGTTTCCAGATCTGCAGTAAAAAGCCAAGGTGCAGCTGCCAGAGCGAGCAGGATGCAGTATGCCAAGTCCCCAGGCACCACGCTGAACGCTGGGAAGGCAGCATTAGCTGCTCCAAGGGGATGGGGAGCTCTGCACTGCTGCTGGAGTGATCCCGTCTGGCCTAATTAAATGATCTGCATTGCCAGACTTCTGGGGAAAGGCTCATTGTGCTCTCCCAGCTGGAGGAGGAGAACACAACTGAGGCCTGCTGGAGAGGAGTAATGTGGAAGAGTCTCCCAGGGAGCTGGGATGTGTCTGGTGGTTTTAAAAATGCAGGAGCAGCAGGTGAAGATAAAATCTAAGGAAGCAACATCCCCAGTTTTATGAAAAGCAGTGACCCACTTTCTGCTACAGATAAGGTATCACCTGCGGCTCTGGGGCCTCCTCAGAGCACAAGGCCAATGAAAAACCAAGAAGGACAATTTCCTGCAGGATAAATGTTACTGAAACGGAATAGGAAGCAGAGTGCAAATGGAGCTATGGCCAGTAAGATAATAAGTAGCTGAGAAGAGTAGCAAGATGAGCAAATGATAGACTAATTATGACTGAATATGAAGAAGTGCCAGCATCAAGCACTCAGATACTGTCAGTAAGTCCACTGATTGTGGAGCCTTTTCATCTGCCGTCTTCTTTTGCTGAGCTCTTGGAATAATTTTGTACTTTTCCTCCAACTCATAGCAAAACCTGCTTTGCCCTCATGAGGCTTGACTGCCACTCTGAAATAGTGTCCCATGGTCCACAAAAGGGTGTTCAGGGGGGGATGTTTAGCCTGGCACAGTGGTGTACAGCTTTTCTCCTCCCTGCTTCCCCAAAGGTGTTGAGTGCTAGGAAGTCTGCAGATTTTTCTTTATACAGATAGAGAGGCTTTTGTCTTTGCTTTTTAATATGACCCAATATAGTTAGAGGACTGATATATTTAGATCATGCTTCAAAAGTCATTTGTTTAGTGGTAACAATATTCAAATACTTCTGTCAGTGAATTCAGGCAAGAAAAAAATATTCCTTGTCTTTTGTATTATTGTCTTGTTTTCATCAGTTAACTCTGTCAATTGGACTTTTTAGAAAATGTTTTGCAAAATAGCAAGAATAGCACAATCCCTTTAGACTGAAATGGACTACATCTGCCTTTAAAGTGTTGTAGAAGGTGGACTCTTTCCTACTGCATATGCACACAATAAGTAAGGTTAAAATGTTCTATTTGAGAGATTTGAGCTGGAAGAATGATAATTTGTTGGGCACTGCAACAGAGAGAGTGAAACTTATTTTAGTAGCAGTTATTTAATTAATTTTGGTGAATCACATTCAGCTTAAAGATACTGCCTTCAAGACTGGAAGCGTGGAGCTCTAATAAACTGATTTAAACCATTGGTATCGTAACAGATTATGTGAATAATGCAAAATCACACAGCACACTGACCACGATCTTTGTGTCTTTTTGGATTTGTATTACCTCACATTCTTTTACTCATTGTGATGTAGCTATGAGAAGCAGATTTATGTTAAAACAGATCTTGCCTGAAGGCCGCTTAATTTTAGTAATTCAGAGAGAGACCATTTCCAAAGGAGGCTTTCTGCTTTCCCTAGCAGATACCTGTCTTCAACCGAGGACACTTCATTTTTAGTTTGTTTTTTTTTTTTTT